>BPLS01000388.1:162451-182932 GCA_019656275.1 Rhododendron kiyosumense | reverse complement strand
CTATCTGGGAATTATATCAGCGGGTTGCAGTTTTATATGATGTGGTTTCCCATCCTTCTTCATCTGTTGTTCTTTTTACCTTTTTTCTATAATAACTTTGGTTTCTTATTATAAATTGATTACTTTTGCGCCATTCTTGTGGGGTACTCTGATAAGAACATGGTTATATTACACACTCAAGCCCCAAGATGCAACCTAGAGATTTGACTGGATATGATCTCAACTAAGGCTGGTTGTGGTTTAGGCACTGCTTTTAAATCTCACTCTCCAAAATGTTAATGTTGAGGCTGACCATGTTCTGAGAGGGATTTGCATTTATATGTTGGACAGATTTATGTTCATTAAGATTGTGGGCTCATTGTTATGGCCTCCTCTAGGTGTAGCTGTTTTGTTTACAAACAAGGAAGCTATAAGGAACATAATTATGAATCTCACTATATGTTATATAAGTATGATGTCCGCTTTGCTGGGAAACAAAGTTGGACCACATATTTCTTTTCTTGGTGACTTTCTCCAAAGTTCTGGTTGCATTGGATTTTTTTTCAAGATTGCAACACTTTGTTTTGGGTTTTTTGGCAGGCTGGAGTACCCAAGATACTTGACGGGGATATGTTAGCTCAGTTCTTGGAGCTTACAAGTATGCAACAAGAGGCTGTGCTAGAGTTACCACTTGGTTCACCAGATACAGTGATGTTGAGTTCAAAGCCACCTTCTTCGCCTGCACCAATTACTGTTAACCAGGTGGTTCGACTTCTTGAACGAGTTCATTATGCCTTGAACTGAGTCTCGTCTTCCTGGTTACCGGTTTTATGAAGAAATGGCTCTCCAAGCCTCCAAGAGAACGAATTTCAAAAAATACGAGACAGGGACATTATCTTCGCTTCTTGATTTTACAGAGTGAAGAAGTCCCTGCTCAAGATTCGCCAACCTGGTCCCTTGTGTACAAAACAGATGTGTGGTTGGAAGCAATCGGGACGAAACCGGAGAGATTGTCCTTCAATGGGGCAAACAGCTGATTAAGGGAAGATATCTATTAAGCATAGCTTGAGTGGCGCTCCTGCTTCACAATATCGATGGAATCGCATACTTCCATATGTACAGTACAAGTTCAAGAACTCCCATGATTAGCGCAAAACTGATTTGTTTTGTAGGTGAATTGGCTTTTTCTCTTTCTTTTTAACTTTTTTATTATTCCTTTGAAGCCCAAATAGACTGGCAATTTTGTAAGATTTTCCCTTGCAAAGCAAATAAGGCATGTAACATATTTTGTTATATTATATAGATGTGGCTTTTTAGAAGCGTTGAATCTTGGGCTCCATGTCAAGAAATTACTGCAGGAATATTGTTTTGTAGCAAATTTTTGTGAAAGTGGAATTAATGGAAAACGAAATGTATTTTCTTTCGTCCGTTCATTTGGTAAGAAAAAATTGTGAGAAAGTTGAAAATCAAAATTTTATTGTGTTTTGAAAATAGTGTAGAAGTAAGATTCTCGCAAATCTGTGTTTTCTAAAAGACTAGTTTTGAGAGAAAACGACGCATGGGGAAGTTAGGCGTGATTATATTTATTTTTATTTGTTAAATGAACACATAGAAGATGCATGAAAGTCAATACATTTTTTATACTATATTTTCTTTCCCAGCTTGGCCTTGGGATTTTATTATCGACGGTTGAGAAACTCCAATGTCACAACATGGACAGGGTGAGCATCTGAAGGGTTGCTTCATCAAAGGAGACTGCACACCGACCGGGGCACTCACTGACTGCAACGTAATGTTACAATCGATGGAATTTTGTTTCATTCTACTCATGCGGGCAGGTCATGTGAGGATGTAAAGTGTCTTTGAGATAAAAGCATGTGTGCTTTGGGTTTGACGTCAATCCAACTGCAACCTGGGTACTTTCTCAAACCTATCTTACTCATCATATCCCTCACTCCATTAACTTCACGCCATTTGCCTTTAGCAGCATATATGTTGGACAGAAGAATGTAGTTCCCAGGATTTGTAGGCTCTAATTTGAACAATTGTTTGGTGGCAATCTCACCCAATGTCATGTTATTGTGAACCCTACAAAAACTCAGTAAAGCTCCCCAAACACAACCATTGGGCTCAAATGGCTTTTTCTTGATCATAGAATAAGCCTCTTCTAGCTTCCCAGCACGACCTAGAAGGCTCACCATACAAGTATAATGTTCCACCACCCCAAGTTGAATTCCATGCTCTTTGGACATGTCGTTGAAGTAGCACTGCCCTTCTTCTGTTAAGCCACTTTGGCTACAAGCGGATTATATACCAGTGAAACTAACCAAGTCGGGCTTCTGCCCACTCCTATGCAGCAAATGAAAGATCTCAATAGCTTCCTCAGCTTTTCCATGCATTACATACCTGCCCAATATTGCATTCTAACTAACCAAATTTTTAGTAGGAATCCTGTCAAAACAAAGACGAGATGTTTTGATCCTTTCACATTTAGCATACATGTCAACTAATGCGCTGCCCACGTATACATCATCAGAGATCCCACTCCTGATAGAAAAACCATGAGCAGCCTACCCATGTATCAATGTTGCAGTGTTTCCACAAGCTGGTAAAAGGCAAGGGATTGTTATTGAGTTTGGCTTCACTCCAGCAATCTGCATCTCTCTGAATAGGTCCAAAGCCTCCATGTCTTTGCCATTTTGAGAACAAGCAGCGATCACTGACGTCCAAGATACGATGTTCAAGTCCACTCCTTTGTCCTTGAATTGCCTAAATACCATCAATGCCTCATCCACAAGGCCGTTTCTTGAAAGCCCACTAACCAGTGCACTGCAAGCGCCCACATCCAATGCATCCATTTCATCAAACACTTGTGACATTTGCGAACTACACCCACACTTCCCATACATATCTAAAAGGGCGCTAACAATGCATTTGTCGGATACAGTTCCCATCTTGATCACATACCCATGAGTTTGATTACCCAAAATCAAATCCTCCAAATCCCCCACTGCAGGAAGAACACTTGATATACCAGTCCCATTATGCTTTAAACCTCGTGAATGCATCTTTCGAAACATCGACATTGATTCAGAGTAATACCCACTTTGATTGAATCCCGTGATCAACCCATTACAACAAACTATGTTTGGTTCGATCCTTTTATTCTCCATGTCCTCAAAGACCTCCTTTGCCTCGCTTACATGTCCAAGTCGAGCATACCCAGCGACTAAAGCACTCCAAGAAACCACATCTGGTTCAGACATTGCATCGAGCAGTTTGCGGGCATCCTTTAATTGACTGTCATTTGACATACATATGAACCAAGGATGACTGAACAAATGGATCTGAATCGGACCCGGATATGGACGCAATGGCATGAACCTGTCGTCCAGCTTTGATGTTGGATAGAGCAGTGCATGCCTTGACGACTGTGGGGAGGAGAAAGGCATCGGGGACATGCCCTTGATATAGCAGTCGTGAACACAAACTCAGGACTTGCTTGAAGTTATTTAGTTTCGAACAAGCATAGATGAGGGAGTGAATAGAGGAAGAGGACGAGGGCATTTGCATCAGCTAAACAGAGGTGAGTGAAAGGAGCTTGGTCACATATAAAGGATCCCCTCGCTGCTTTATCGCACCTTCAGACGAAAAGAATACAGCAGCTGCTGCTTTTGCGCATTTGGTTAAATACCAGGAGTAGTTTTTGTTGCTCGTTTTTCTATACCCGGACTCTGTTCGTTTTCTTCCTTCTCTCTAATATCGGGTGTTACTTGCCTCAATTAGTTTCGAAATTATGAAGTTACCGACTAGGAAAACGTCCAATGGCATGGTTTTTTTGGGTGGAGGTCATACTTACAATTTTGGAATGGTAAGCCTCTAATTTGTTGTCATGCTCCCACTCAACCAATCCCGATTTATGTAGACAATTTTAAGATTTTTATAGGGCTATAGCTTTATGTACCGGGTACAAATATTGTTTTTTGTTAAAAAATAAAACGTTTTTCTGCAAAAAGGCTTTTTACTTGCTTATGGTCATTGGTCACCCTTAAACTCGTTGAATTAATTCGGAAAAGTCCACAGAAATGTTTCACAATCTCTGTACCTAGACAAAGGAGATCAGGATTCAATGAATGCAAGGAGGACCAAGAAGCAGCTAAGAAACAGAAGCATACTATTTCCTAATCCCTTCTAATAGGTGCCCTAAAATATGCATGAAAGTCTAAGGGTCACATATAAATAAGTTTATTACGCTGACCAGCAGACATACCATGTCTGCAATTTTACTTTAGATTTCTCCGTGTGAAGGGATCAGTCGGGGACATTTTGAATCTTGGCGGCATGAGTATGGTATTGCATGTCTACCGCTTTTTGCTAGTGAGAGATGTAATTTCCCTGAAATTAAACAAATAATATGAGAAATGTTGGGTTTACATCCCTAGGTAATGGTTCGCTCAATACTAAGTCGGCATGGAATGCTTTCAGAGACCCTGCTCCCTTGGTTCCTTGGGCTAGGGATTATGAGGTGCACACATTACGTGCCTAGATGGGCTATCATACAGTAATTAGAATGGATGTTAATCTTGAAGAGTTGGGGTATTATTACCTTGGATGTTGGAGGATGTATCTGGTGTGGAATGAGAGCCATGCATGATCATCACCTATTTTCCATTTGCTAGCTCCTTCTGATCAGATAGAGTCTGCTTTTCCTTTCTACAGAAGAATGAATGGCTTGTATATAGAGTCACTCTCACTCTGCCAGAGGAAGTTGATCGATTGGGCTCTACAAGATAGCGAGGGAAGAAGATGAAGTACGCCATCTTCAGATAGTAAATGGCTGCAATTCTTTATAACCTGCCTGCCTATCAAAAAAAATTCTTCATAACCTGTGGATTGAAAGAAGTTAAAGACTTGTTTTTTTTTTTCACAATAAAAACCTTGAAGTTTTTGCAGAACAAAGTTTGAGATGAGGGCTTGTATCAGTACCTTTGCGTCTCAGCTAAAATCTCTCTCTCTCTCTCTCTCTCTCTCTCTCTCTCTCTCTCTCCTATTGTGTTTTCTGGGCCATGAATTGAAGGCCATAGTTTCTTGCTCGAGTAGTGTTTGGTTCTTGTAAGAATTTCAGTTTAGCGGTACTGTTGCTTTGCCAGAACTGCAACTGCCGTGATTGCTGTTAAGTGTTTGTTTCAACTTGGAGCCCAATTGCCAAGATATATACTACTCCAGTGTTCAAACCAACTGCTGTCATTCCAAACAAACTGATTGCGTTTCATTAAGGTTCCTAGTGCCCATCGATTGAACAACTTACTACTATAAACGATGGTTACTTGTATACAAGTATGGAGAGAGAGAGAGAGAGAGAGAGAGAGAGAGAGAGAGAGAGGGGACGAAGAAACCGTGTCGGGGGATAACGCTTTCAACAAGAATGCAAAACGTCCATTAGCGCGGGTTTACAGAGTGCGAGTTTTGTGTTGAATAGATTTCGCAGCTGATTTTAAAAAAAAAAAGATTACGCACCTTCAACTTGCAAAGTGCCGAGAAGAAGGCTTCTCCGCCGTTTTCAAACTTATTTTGGGATTTCTTTAATAATCCGATTCGTCCACATTGTAGATGTTGTCAATTAAAATAGTTGGAAAGGATATAAAATCAATCAGATACGTAATGGCACTTCATCAGAGATCATATGTTCTTACAAAAAGGGGGGAAAAATAAGCTGGGCGCAGTGGATTAAACTTGAGTAAATTTTTTTCCGTTCATATATATAACAGGTAAAAAAAAACAGGCTTTTTTGGTCGTGTGAAGGCTTCTCTGCCGTTTTTGGAAAATTTCAACTTATTTTGGAATCCCTTTGATGATCTGATTTGTCCATATTGTAGACATTGTTAATTATCATAAACAAAACAAAATATCAAGCCAATCGGATACCTTCTTATACTTAATCGGAGAACTTAGGTTCTGGAAAAAAAAATGACAAAATGTTGTCTGGGCACACCGGTTTAAAACTTAAAAAGGCGTAGTAATAATAGTAGTAATATTCGTTGAAGGGAATGAGTTCGGTGTATCCGGTCATTTTAGGGATACCGTAACTTTTGGTATAACAAAATCATTATAAGTATAACCAAAATCCATTATAAACATAATAAAACCATAACAAGGCCTAACTTATTTGTTATGCTTTGGTTGGATTTGGTTATGTCTTCGTTGATTTTTTGGATATTCCTTTGTTTGGGTTTTGTCATGTAGTTATGCTCATAATGGTGAAATTATATTCATAATGACGAAGTTATACAAAAAATTAAGATATCCCCAGCATTACCGGATACCATGACATCATCCTTTGTTCAAATGCTTTTAGCCTTATTCAATATTCAGAGAGACGTGTGATAAGATGTTCCAATTAGTCCGTTATGGCCGTTGGCTCAAAAACCTGAAGAAATCTCAATCAAACCTGCTCTTGGGTTTCTACATCTCCTCCACCACCACCGCCACCGCAGCTCACAATGAGTCGAATCCGAGTCGATCTTCACCGCCTCCAATCCGGGTTTCGCTCACTGAGTCAGCCGGTAGAGGTGTGTTCGCGACTCGGGCGATAGGAGCTGGCGAGCTCATCCACACGGCCAAACCCATTGTCTCTCACCCTTCTCTATCTTCAACCACTAGTGTTTGCTATTTGTGCCTCAAAAGTCTCAGAAACAGAATCACGTCTGAAGCTCAGGGTGTCTCATTTTGCAGCCAAGAGTGTGAGGAACAATCTAAGGTATATATATGCCTACCAAGTGTTTGACATTTGGCTTATGAAGAAATTCTATTTTTGTGCTATGGTTTTTGTAAAGTTTTCTGGGAAATTGAGGTTCATGGGACTTGGAACTTCATGGACCAATGCCAATGTTTTGGTTGATCAAACTACAGAAACTTAATTCATTCCATTAATTATGCAAAGCATGATTATGAGAGTCCTTTAAAGAAGGTCTTACAGATAGAGTTAAGGACCTTGATTAATTATTAAGATAATTCCTGAATAACAAAGAAATCTACTTTGTAATATCATTATCTAATTCTTCTTGTTCTCCATCTATAATCAATTGCATTTTTGTTTGCTTTTGGTGCCGGTTATCATTCTATGGTTCAACTATTGGTTCTTAGGGGGAAAAAAAAAACTTTCATTTAACCCCATTCGGAACTACTTCCATTCGATTGGTTCATGCTTCAATCTCTATTTTCTATTTCCTTGGTGAATATGGTCCTTGAGTAAAAGCTACTATCTTTCCAAACACTAACTAAGTCGCCAAACCATACTATTATATAGAGTAGCGGAAGAAAGGTTTCCTGCTCTATGTTCCCTGTTAATACAGTTCATTTGGTCATGGTCTAGTATTTTGCATCGTACTTCTACTTGCATGCGTAGTATGCCTAACTGTTTTTAACTGGGTTACATCGTTTGCCGTGTATATGACCAAGTCATATACCTTACTGTTGACCTTATCCTTTAATCTGTTTTCTTGATCAAAGCCATCCTTTATGGATTAAGTCAGTTTACGAATTTTTTCATTTGATTTTGTCTAGAGCACACATAAAGCATAGCTTGATACTAAACATATGTTTTATGGGCGTATTCCAGTGGTACCTGCTTTTTTTGGGGGGTTTTACCGTACCAACATTCCTATAACATACCGGTATCCGTACCACTTCCTGTGCACATGTTTCATTGGATTTAATCCATAATGGATAGGGTTAAATAAGTTTCTCTTACCTCCCATTTCACCTAATTTTCAGTTTTACTTTTTCACGGTTTTAGGTGTTTTACGAAGTTGAGAAACAAGCTGATTGGTCAGCCTGCAGAGAGTACTGCTGGTAGGGAAGTTACTTAAAACTTAACTTACACATTCATATTGTTGAGGATCTTGTGTTGCATTAGTTTTGAAGTGTTTATGTCATATTTTTTCTTGCGTTCACTACCGCCTCCTAGTTTTCTTCCCTAAATTTAGACATGGAACCAATGCCAGTATTAGAATCCTACTCCAGAAGTTATGCTCTTTAAGTCTTAAGAAGAAGCTGTAGCTTTCTGCCATGGTTTTTTTTTTTTTTCCTTTTGGAGAATTGTGCATATAGTACCTGGGAAATGATTCCTTCATGTATGGTGACCCTATTGCTTCACTGTTTGGTCAAAGAGTTACGACCAATTACTTAGCTGGTTAAGAAATTTGTGGTTCTTGTAATCATCGTGAACTCTTGTAGTTAGGGGCGGAGCCAGAAATTTTGACTTGTGGGGTCAAAACTTCAACCAATGTGTGATTCACTAATCTAACGAAACAATTAGGTTAACGAGGTAATCAAATAGTGTCGGTAGCTTAAAGACTTAAGGACTTTAGACACATTAATTTTCGTTGAATGGAGTTTTAGTGGATGTAAGTGAGAAAAATGACTTGTCTCGAAATTGATATTTTTAATGGCTTTAACCCGTTTAGTCGGTTTAGAAATATGGAAAAACCCAACCTTAATCAATGTAGCTTTGCTTTATAATTGATCCCGACCACTTTTCGCATTTTGAAAATGATGCATGATATATACCTTTATTTATATTGTTATGAAAAATATCTCTCTGTATTTTGAAAGAAAGAATGCATGAAGGTTAATTTTGCGATTCTACATGAACAAAGGCAAAAAATAGTGTACTTGAACAAAAGAGGAGTTTAAAAATTAATTTTCTAAAAAATATCTCTCCGTATACATAATTAAAAAACCTAGAAAACAACAAAACCCATAATCCTAATAGAGCAAAGGGAGAGGGAGAGAGTTTCTATCATAAAATCCAGTAAGCAATAAGGCACACAACTCCAATATCTCATTTCTTTCCTACTGATCTCACTTTTCGTGTACACCGTGCATGATGTTTTCCTATTTGCCACCCTAAGTTTTCTAAGTACCAAAACAATGAATAGGCTGGGGCAAGTTAGATTTTCAAAGTGGGGGCAACCAAGCATTATTTGGGAGTAAACTAGTACCTATCCCTGGTGAAAGTTGGAAGGCAGTGGGGTCACCTGACCCCACTTGTACCAATGTCTCTCCGTCCATGCTTCATGGTGCTAGTTTTGCATGCACAAATTGATAGTTTTATTATTAACTTTTGTGGTGTGCAACCAAAGGTTTCGTTAATAAAAAAGAGCAGAATCTTGGGAGTTAAATCTACTTCCCTAAAGGGCTAGCTTCCTGAACGCCTACTTTCAAGTTGGCAACTAAGAATTTTACCTACCTGAAAAGTTATATACTACATGCATATACATGTGTCCATCTGCAAAAGGATTTATGAGCAAGGGAGCGATTTTGAAAATTTTATTGTCTGAGCAAGGGGGCGCTTGGCCAGAATTTACCCCCAACTCTGAATCTTTTGTAATTATGCCCAGCCCCTTTCACTGAATCCATCATCAAATTCAGTATCTCTTATTACTTTGAGCTACACCTTCCATACTTGATCACCTTAATATCTCTGAGTACTTTGCTCTACACTATCTGGTCTGTCGTTTTCGTACCAAAAATATAATTTATAAAACCAAGGAATTAACTAGTATTCCGAAGAACAGTGGTTAAGTCCAGGATCGTCCACAGGGAGTAAAAAGCTGAGTTGCAGTAGTTTCAATTAATTTCTAATTTAATTCGGAAAATAAGGAGAAGTTGGATTTGGATTTGGATTTGATTAAACTAAAATTAAACTAGAAAGCGATTAAAGGATTTTTGGAACAAATGAGGGAAAGGACTAGGGTTTCTGATTCAGTCTCCCCTTATAACGCAATTGTTTCGAAACCTAGGGTTCATATTCAACATTCAACCAGATCACCATAGGGTAGCAATTCCTATCGATAATCCCCAAAAATATAATCAAGATTCGTACTCCGTATAGGCTATCTCAACACGGCACGGATCGTCTCATTGGATTTAACCATGGCACGACCCGTCTCACGTCGTATAGTCAATCTCAAAGCCTATCTCGAAACATTCAAAATCATTGTATGACAGTGCTTGAAACTCTATAAACAAACACATTCGAATATTAGAAAAAATATAAACTCTCATAAAAAATTATGAATCGACCAAGTCATACAATCAAGTCAAATATAAAACCCTAGAAATTTAACAACTACGCTACTTGGAGAGACCTCATTACCCTAGTCAAATAGTTTAGCCACTCATGGAGTTAGAACAAATAATCATGCAAGTATAAGACTCCATTGAAATAACAGTAAAAGATTAAACCCCAAACTCTTTAGTCCTATACTGTTTCAGCCGTGGCACCGTGACGCCGTGAGCCTTTCGTCCTTTGCTCGATGGCAGCGCTGTTCTGGATTTTCTGCGTGGGAAAAAGATATCTGATCGCAGCCCCCGTTCTCTGTTATCTCGTTTCTGCCGTGGGACTAATAATATCCCAAAACCCTTTTTCTTCCTTCTTTATATAGTGGACCAATCCACCTCTAATCTGCCGAGATTTTGGCTTCTTCCGTTCATTCCAAATTGTAATGAGTGGGCCCACTTCCTAATTGATCAATTTCCAGCAAAGCATGATTGGGTCACAATGGGTTTTAACCCAAATAAAACTAGTCCACGCCATATACTCATTAATTGCCGCTTCGAACTTTAATTAATTTGACGACCGACTTTGTTTTGACACGAAATAAAATCCGATTCTGCGCTTTAACTCCAAATGTTATCCATCAGCTCAAAGAGTCCTGAAACATAGTCAACAAATATCAAACCCCAAGTAGCGCGCTAAATGGACATAACAAGTCTAAGTTAGGGGGCGTAAATAGGCATATTTACCCACCTATCACTATCTCTAATTAGTTTATTCTACACTGTACCCAAATCACCTTCAATAACTCTAATTTCGCCAAAGTTAGTGCTGTCTCACTGAAACTGAACTGTAATGGCTTGAACTTGCATCAGTTGGTCTATTAAGTGAATACCAGGTCAGAGATCTGAGTCAAACATGTTTTCCAACGCTCGGATGATCAGGCTAGTAATATTTACGAGAACAGTTTTTTGTAGTTTCGTTGTCAGAGATCTGAGATGCAATGATATATTGATATTCCTTTGTGCTGCTGGATATTTTCCTACCGAACCAATAAATATCTTATGCTATCTCTCCCAAACATCTCTTTCTAAAGCACTCAGGGTTTGAAGTATCCACTCCTTGCGAAGAGGTTGGCTTGTATGGTTATGTCCGGTGTAGCTAATGCAGAGAGTCTTGACATACTTCAACCTGCTATTTTATCTCCCGAGATGATCTTACAGGTATGAGTTGTAACATAATGATGACATCTCACATCAGCATGATGAAGTATGAAAATTGGTTTTGTCTTCAGACTCTTCAAATGTTCCCTTCATTGTCCCTATGGACATGTAAATGATGATTCCCAGATGGAAAAGGAGTTTACACTATTAAGGAGTGCCTTTGAAGAAGCAAATGTCACAGATGAACAGATGGCATGTATCCTTTGTGTGTGTCAAAGGTTCATACTTTGTTGAGTGATTTCTTATTCACCTTCTCCATGCCTAAAATTCTTGAGTTTGAAACATTGGTTATCTTTGACTTGATAGTTCTCACCAAGCAATGGTACGTTGGTGTGCTAGCACGTATTCGAATTAATGCGTTTCGCATAGAATTGGCTGGAGGCTTGTATGACTATCAAGATCTTCTTTCATCAGCGGCAGCATTGGTAGAGGCTGAAGCTGCTGTTGGAAATGCTGTTTATATGCTTCCGTCATTCTATAATCATGATTGTGGTAAGCTTTTTCTCTTCTCCTCATGCATAAAGTATAGGCTGCTTGTAAGGGTCCCAAGTTATATTGTTTCAGTTCCCTTAGTTTATGTATCCCCTTATCACAGAACACACTTTGTTGGGGAGTTCCTGTGGAGTTTCATAGTGAATCCTTTCTAGTTTGATGGGAGTCATTTGCCAAAATGTTTAATTACGTTCCATATTGGACACCTTATCACAAGATAAAGGATGTGAAATAGATTCACTTCCAGTTAAATCCAGACCAGATGAAAAGTCATCTACCAACTCCTAAGTACAATCCGTGTGCTGCTTTTTTTTTTCAACCAAAAGGGGTGTGTAGTGTGCCACTTTTTGGGAACACAATATGCCTTATTAGGCCTTTGTAGGTCATTTAGATTGTGTAGTTTAATTTGTGATAGCTAGAACTGTTTGATTGTTGACCAAGTTCCTGAAGACATGTTGGCTGGGTCCTATGGTTGCGTCAAATCATTCTGCCATGACCTGGGCCCAACGAGAAGTTGCTTCAGGAAGAGAGAGTTTTTTTTTTATTATAAATGAAAGGATGTTTTTGCTTGTCATTTGATTCATAGAGGACAATACATTGGTGCGGGAACACTCCAATCTGAAATGAAATGATTGGTGTAACAGATGTTGTAATTGTTTGGTTTGATATGCATTGTTAGTCCATTTCCTAGCAACCTAAGATTTTTTGGCTATTGGAATCTTACTATGGTATCGGATTCCAGAGGTTGCAGGTTCACATCTTGTTATTACTGTATGTTTTTTTCTCATTGGCACTTGCTGCTGAATTCCAGTGGTACTCGTAATCTATGCAACCAGCTTGTTATTCTCCTTGCAGATCCAAATGCACACATTGTTTGGATTGAAAATTCAGATGCAAGAGTGAAGGCTCTCCGCGATATTGAAGCAGGTTTATTTCTTTGTGGCTTCTTTAATTCTGTTTTGAAAATATTGGGCTGATTTTCTTAGCACAAAAAGATGTCAAATTATAACGAAGAAATAACAAAACACATTAAGTAGTCTAAATACTCTATTTTTGCCCTTACAATATAAGCAACTGCAACATTCGTTCCCATAATAATTCATAAAGTCGCTTCATCATCCTGTCTGTGGAGCATGATTCTGCATGAATATGTACTTGTTCACCTATACGCTCATCAACTTTTCTTCTTTTCTATCCTCTTGATGTTGCTTTCTCGAACATGATGGCTGTTTTATTTCCTTCCTCGTATACAAAGCTTCTTATTGCATTGAATAGGTGGTTGTATAACTCTTCTGGGGCAAGTCTATATGGGGCTTTGTCCTGTCTTTAAGCAGACTCCCCACTAGTGGATCGTGGGATTGATCCCCCCATGAATTAGTTGAGTTGCATGAAAGCTTCCCCGGACACCCTGAGTTATGAGAAAAATTCTACTAACTGCAGTCATATTATGGTTTTTCAAATTTGAGTTGTGGGTTGAGATGCGACAGGTACTTCTGTGCATGGACGGGATACTTAGGTTTGCCTTGAAACGAGATCAAACATTTATTTATTGATAAGTTGCTCAATAAGGAAACATAAACTACCAGTCATTTCCATCATTATTGAGCAAGTGCCTTACTTGAGATCTATCTAGGACAATATAGCAACTCTTAAAACGACAGGTTCTGAAAAAATGGAGGAATTAATTCCCTTTGCCAGTGAACCTTAAAGTTTTGCTTTAGTCTTAAGTATTCTCCTTCCCTTCTTCTACTCATTGATCATTGGGACCTTTGAAAAGTTAATGCAGAGTTTACTTCTTTTAGCTGCACCTGGGAAAAAATGTGTGCTACCAGTGATACATATGAATTCCTCGTGTTGGACAAAAAAGGGGGAAAAAGGACACTATCTCTGAAATGTTCATTAAGATTTTTTTGTGCCGCAGGTGAAGAGCTGCGGATCTGCTATATTGATGCTAGTATGGACCATGATGCCCGCCAAATGCTCCTTTATGAAGGTTTTGGGTTTAGATGTCAATGCCTTAGGTGTTTGTCGGGTGATTGAAGAGCTTTATCATCACTATAATCTCTACGGGCTGAACCGTCCAAGTTCCTTTCTCTGTCAGCTTTTAACTACTCTTGTACAAGTTGGAATTAGGCCATGAAATTAGGGTTTTATTGAGAATATCCATTTGTGTTTTTCACCAACCAGTGATGGGGATTGTTGTTACTAATTTAATATTTTACATTTATATATTATTTAATTGGTCATTGAGATGATATTTGTCACCGTAGTGTGATTTTAGGTGGGCTCCTAAAGAGAGAGTTTTCCCCAAGTAAAAAGTGACAACCGTGAGACTTAGTGAAATCCTGACTAGTCTCCTATTTTTCTTGGTTTGTTACTATTACTGCCTATATATATTCGGTGGTTTACTCTAGGAAAGTAGAACTCTTATTTCTCTCTTAATTCTTTTACTTGTTGACACACTATTTTGTACCAAAAATGCTACACACAATTCTGGCCATCCTTAAAAAAAAATTCTTCCAGGAAAAAGTTTGAACGAATCTTGGCCATTTATTACAGTAATGGACGGCTACAGATTGATTGTGTATTGTGTTTTACACAACCATTATGTCTAACACTTTTGTGTTTGTACCTAGCTAATATTCTCCTCCTTTGATCAGAGAGCAATTTCCATAAAGCTTCAATTCGTCTTCCTTTTAATTCTCTATGTTTGAGGTTGAATACCATTTATTATTTCGAGTGTCGGAAAATTATTGGTTCATGAATTTGCTTCAATGCATAGAAGGAAACTTGAAGATTGATGTATCTTGGGAAGGGAGCACCATTTAACCTTGTGCAAGAGAGGGATATCTTCCCTTAGGAGAGCACTATCACATTCCCCAAGCACCATTCAACCCTGTGCAAGAGATGGTATATCGTTTCCTTAGGAGAGCGCTATAACATGCCTTGATCACCCCTGTTCTATTCCTTTCTCTATCTATTTGATTTTGTCAATTTGATGGATGAATATTATTTAGAATTATTACTCTATTAGAAATTCCTATTGCATATATATTTTTTCCAACAATATGGTACCATTTCTACTTTTATTATATTATAAGCCAACAATTATTTGATCATCCATCATTTGATTACTGTAGTCTGATGCCATAATCACCGCAACCAACAAAAAACACATTGGCCCCATGTATATTTATTATTTTATTGTTGGAATGATCTCTTTGTTTTTACGTTGATGTCTCTTCTGTTTTCTTATTTTTGATCCTAAGTTGATGTCTCTTTGTTTTTATTTTTTATTTTTTATTATCCTCAATTGATGTGCCAGCTAGTATAATCCAGCCAATTGTAGCCATCAAATCCAAGACTAATTGCTATTTAAATACAAAAATTATACTCATAAGATTTGTGCTGAAAGTTATGACACAATTGAAGCAGTCCATGTCGTAATGAGTTTATTTGCTGGCATAGTTTGAGCAATCCATTTCATAATCAATACTTCTACGTCCGCTGTACGAGTCCATTGCATATCTATCCCCAAAAATACAAAAAAATATTTATAAAATTATAAAATATTATTTTATTGGGTAAAAAAAACCAGCTCAATCACACATAACATACCGATATGTGATTGTTACAAGGGCCCCATAAAATAATGTTTTAAAATTTATAGATATTTTTTATATTTTTTGGAGTTCGGAGTGGGCCTCACATAGGCGTGCGGTGGACCAAGCGATGAGCTCGTGTGGTGAGTGTAGACTTAATGTTTCACAATAAGATTAGGGGACTCTGATTTGCCACTCCCATTTTTGTTAATG
Source organism: Rhododendron kiyosumense (assembly GCA_019656275.1). Lineage (NCBI taxonomy): Eukaryota > Viridiplantae > Streptophyta > Magnoliopsida > Ericales > Ericaceae > Rhododendron > Rhododendron kiyosumense. The sequence continues at coordinate 167,363 of BPLS01000388.1, read as the reverse complement.
TCACCCCTCTTTGTGTCTTGATTATATGTTTTTTTTTGTCAGAAAAGGGGAGTGATATTAATAAAAAAGAGAGTGACAAAATCAATTCCCAAAAGATTATTTTCTTATGTAAGTTTGTCACAACGGCATTAAATCTTTTTGCATTAAATTTCAGGGCGTGGGCGGGTGTGGTTCAGCCTTCAGGCTGATTTTTATTCATAGAGAGAGAGAGAAATTCAGGCCTTCTTTTTCTTTTTTATACGAATAATAACAAAAGGATGGGGAAGAGGGAATATGAAAAGTTCAACGCGGTAGCATATAGCATGACTGGGAGAGGAAGAAGGCTCATATATCATCATTTCGAGAGACTCTTCTGTTTGTGGACTTTCTTTCATTAATTCACTTAAGAAATTTTTAGCACTCAATTGAATTGAGAGAAAGGACAACGATGAGGACGTTCGGGTAGTACACAACAACGCAATCAAAATGAAAACTTCTTTACTATAAGCCAAAAAGATTCCCCAAAGATATTTGATACACCATAGCCCACCAAAAAAGACATTAGGTAATGAATATCTTGGAATGAGACCTTTGTTTTTTGTATTGATGATATTCAGCCAGCTAAAATCCAGCCAATTAAAGTGTAGCCACCAAAATTAATCCCTACGTAAAAATACTACCACACGTTCGAAAGGCTGGAAAATAGTAAAAGACAAAAGAAAAAAGAAAAAGAAAATAGAGAAAAACCTCCACCACTGTTTCTCTGCACCTACCAAGTCCAAGTCCACAAAAAACTTTTCCAATTCGCTTACTACTTTTCTTGGTCTGGGTTTCGTAATTGTTCATCTGATCTCTTCCTGGAGAGAGTGGGAGAGGGAGAGGGGGAGGGAGAGAGAGAGAGAGAAATGGGGAGCATACCCGGTTGGCAAGTGGGGCTCTTGTGTGGAATCGTTTCATGGATTGCTATTTCTTCAATTCTCAATTTGACTCAGAAAATTAGATCCTTGACCCAACCCTGGGTTTCTCGCCATGTAATCTCTGGCACTCCTATTGCCCTGCGGATCCAGGTTTGACTAATTCGATACACACACGTTCTTGTATATATAAATAAATATGCCTACATATATATACACACGGGGTAAAAAAAACCCGACGCATTTCATCAGTTGTTATTGAATTATGGGGGTGTATTATTCCTTGGGCTTCTATTGATTATATTTGACATTTTTGGGGATTTCGGGCAACTGGTTTTTTTGCAGAAATATCATCATGGATCATTGGATGCTTTTTTCTCTGGATTGTCTTGTGTTGTTTCGGTGCCTTTCTACACTGCCTTTCTTCCCTTGCTCTTCTGGGTATGACCTCCCTTCAATTGTGGTCATAATTGTTCAATCTTTTACCATCATTTTGTGAAATTTTCATCCTTTTCTCTTGGCAAATTTTTGTAGAGTGGACATGGTAAATTGGCCAGACAGATGACCCTGCTAATGGCATTTTGTGATTATTTAGGGAACTCTGTAAAGGTATTTTCATTCTACATTGGGATATTCCAATAGTTGTGGAATTGACATGAACCTTAGCTCTGAATGGTGTTTATGTGTGTGATCATAGGATGTAGTATCAGCTCCAAGACCCAGCAGTCCACCTGTTAGGAGAGTGACTGCCACCAAAGATGAGAAAGAGAATGCAATGGAATATGGGATGCCTTCTTCCCACACTCTCAACACAGTTTGCTTATCCGGGTATTGGGATTTCTTCCTATTTCTTCATTCGGGGTTTGGCTGAGGCTACCTATATGGTGTTGATTGGTGGTTTGGTTAGGTGCATTTTCCAGAAGAATTGTTTCTTCAACATGGTATTTTTTTTCTTATACAGTAGAAAAAGGGCATTGGTCTTCAAAATCAGTGTATTCTGTGTAAGATTCATTAAAGCTTACTTCTGGACCTCTGGTAGACTAAAAAGTAGATAACAATGAATTCCCGAGGATTAATTTTCTAGACTATGGACAAACAACTTGTCTGGATATCTTTAGTTGTTTTTCTCTTCGATTGGCTTGATATCTTAGTTGTTACAAGTAGTTGACTATTGACAGTCATCAGTTTTAGGGGGTTCTTTTTTCAGTTTATGCACAGCTCATCCTTCCACTTTGTGATACCATTCTTAGCCTTCTAATACACTGGAAGGATAACTAAATGAATCCCTCTTGGTTGTGATTCAGTTACCTTCTGCACTATATCGTTACGTACAAGCAAAGTACTGATGCCTCCATGCAGTTTGTTGGATTCGCCATGGTTTGTCTGTTTGTTGGCCTCATTGGCTTGGGTAACTTACAATTCTACCTTGCTTTGGCTTCTTTTCTAACTCTTTTGGTTTTTCTTTGTGGAAGTTAAACTGGAATTTGGTTCTCTTGTTAGGAAGAATTTACCTTGGGATGCACAGTTTGATTGACATCATCGCTGGTCTTGCTTTTGGATTGGCGATTCTGGCATTTTGGTTAACTTTTCATGAATATATCGATGATTTTGTTGTCTCGGGGCAAAATGGTACGTGTAATTCTTCTCAGTATGCACAGCTCCAGACTTTGCATCAGAAAATGTTAAAATGTTGGCAGCAAACTTTCAATGGCTGAAGCATATTCATAGCAACGGCTGAAACATATTCATAGCAGTAAACTGCTCTGTAGAAACCCAAAAGGGGCTTGACTTCTGAAAAATCTTGGTCGAATCGAGCCATTGTCACGTAGATTCAGACAATTTTTTAAAGGCCTAATCAGAACCCAAAAAAAAAAGGCTCTGCGCTTTAGGTTGACTACGGCTAGAGACCCTTTCTCTCAAGACAATGAATAAAATGTGTACTAGTCATTGCTTGGCAACAAGGTCAAATGGACGTATCTGATTTGTGCACACAACAAGAACAAGCTTCCACAAACATTTAATCCTTGATTTCTAATGGAAAAGGGGTCCCCTTTGAAAGTGCAGAACAATTAGAAGTGGCAATATGCTGTAGAGGTGAAACAAGGCAGTTCTTAAAATGTAAACAAATAGAACCATGCACAGCTTGACACACTTTGAAAAGAAAAATAGATAGATGACCTAAACGGCAAGGACCGGATCTCTGTGGACTGGACGGTATTAAAACAGAGAATTCACCTTTTTTGTGTCCTTAGATAGTTTGAGAGAGCTTCAAAATTCTAGGTCATAGATAATAGCTATGTACGCAGAGGAAGAAAATATAATTTGGGAAGACTTTGACTGTGTATATCAAAACAAGATGCTGCCCGTGCTGGTGCGAACCCGGTACCATTCTGTGTTTTCTTTGTTTCTTACCATGCACACTATTTCTGTGGCAGTGACTTCGTTTTGGGCAGCTCTTAGCTTCTTGCTTCTGTTTGCCTACCCAACTCCTGAGGTTCCAACTCCAAGCTTTGAGTATCACACAGCCTTTAATGGTGTTGCATTGGGAATTGTAAGCACAACGTTCTACTCCTCCTGTTTAATAGCGGTAGTGATAGTTTCATTTCAGTCTTTCTTTTCTTTCACTTTACATTATTATTGGTAGGAAAAGGCAATATAAGATTTTCATACCTATACCTTTGGACTTTGGTTTGATAAGAAGAACGAAACTTAAGGAAATAATTCATTCAATTATGAGAGACATTAGAACTTGTAACATGCGATACTTTTTAGTACTCATAACTCAACTTTCATGATATAAGATGTCAGATTTGTAACTCTATCCTAAGGCTATGAAGTCATAGTTAGAGACACATTGGTAAATAAGGGACTAGACTATAGTTTTAGTAATTTGTATAGTTATCAGGTAGCATGGGAAGGTATCTTTGAACTGTGAGGTTTTTCTTCCTTGTAGATAGGGGAAATCTTATCTGACAAAAGTATTGCTTCCTCCATGTATTGGTTGCAGTTTGTTTTTCAATTTTGCTCCAGGGTTAGAATCCATGGAAAAGAAGTCCTTTAAAATACTCTTAACTTAAACAATCAGAAGTTGAATGAGAATTTTTCTATGCTAGTATTAAAGGAGAACTTGAAGTAACTTTTTTGTACATTTGCTCATTCTGTTAATTGAACCTCTGGTGCCTGTTTGAGTACCTTAAGCCCATTTATATCAAGACATATTGGAAACTGGCAACTAGTCCAAAAGTTTATCAGGAAACTATGTAATCTAGTGTAAGGTATTTGTCAGTTGTAGCATCAAGATGTTCAATTCGTGGAGAAAAACAACAGGGAGAGTATGTAAAATAAGTTGGTGTTAAATAGAAGGAAAGCCCAATGGTAAAAGATGTCCATTATAATGTAATAAAAACAGTTGTAATTACTTCAACCGTCTTTTTTTCCAACAAAGATCATTTCCGATTGCACATTTTTATGAAGCAAAAGGATTTTTTATACAGGTAAGTGGCGTCCAGCAAACTTATCATCAGTTTCACCATGAAAATGTTGTACGCGTCTTTACCCCTCAACTCACACTCCCCGGCTTTGTGGGAAGAATACTAGTGGGAATCCCGACGATTCTACTCGTGAAGTTCTGTAGCAAAGCTCTCGCAAAATGGAGTCTGCCTATTGTTGCAAACACCTTGGGACTCCCTATAAAATCAACAAGCTACATCCCAGCACTAACTGCTTCTAGTTCTGGTGAAAAGTCGGATGAAGTTAAACAGTCTGGTTATCTCCAAAAGCTGTTGTTCTTCTCCCAGCCGGCATCATTTGATGTCGATACTGGTATTAGGCTTCTTCAGTATGCTGGTCTTGCTTGGTCTGTGGTAGATCTTGTTCCCTCTCTTTTCTCTCACCTGAGTTTGTGATGCATTGTAGCTCTCTCTCTCTCTCTCTCTCTCTCTCTCTCTCTCTCTCTCTGTTTTGGTTTTTTGACATTTTGTTTTCCTGTGGGAGATATGCAAGGGAAATATATTGTGAGT
>BPLS01000388.1:91218-137451 GCA_019656275.1 Rhododendron kiyosumense | reverse complement strand
TTTTCTTTTAATGTTTTCAGAAACAATACATTTTTATGTTTTTGTATGTGTATTAGGCTATATAGTATCGGAGTATGCTATTTTTCTTATTTTATTACGTCTAGGTGCGCCTTGCTTCAAAAAGGGGCGCGCCTCACCTTGCGCCTCTTGCCTAAGCCCCAACAGATCTTTGTGTCTCGGTGCGCCTCTTGCCCTTAAGAACTATGGTGTGGATCATAAGTCATAACTATTGGCCAGTGAGAAGGGTGTGTTGTATGCAGAGGTGGCGGAAGCATGGTAGCCTAGCGATCATCGAGTTGTGTCAGATCTCAACCTCAGCTTCTCTCTCAGCTTTCTCTCTCTATAGGTCCTTTATGTCCCTCTTCACCAATCCACCTCTTCTTGTAATAGGTGTCTTGTGTTGTAACCTATTTATGTTCCCTCAGCCAAAAATAATAATACATGGACGAAAGGGTTGGCATTTGCATAACTTAAATGGCATTATCCTTGAATTAACAAAATTAGAAAGCCATGGTATAATATGAAATTATGATAAATCTTTTGTGTTATGTAATTTCCCCTTTTGATTTTTCCAAAATTTCCCAGACCAATAGTACTTCGTGAAGACAGGTACATCTTAAAGTTGGCACCTTTGTCCTCCTTATAATTATGACTAAGTTAACTTTGTACATGCTTTAACGTGAAATCTCACTGCTATCTCAAATGAGTCAAAAGGTAGCCAAGAGATCATCAAATGGTTGGTAGTTGTGTCTGACCTCAACCTTTGCTTCTCTCTCTATAGGTCTTCTTATTTCCCTCCTCACCAATCCACCTCTTCTTGTAATTGGTGTCATGCCTTGCGGCCTATTTACTTTCCCTCAGCCATATAAAAACAGGGACAAAGGGGTGAAATTTGCAAACTTAAATGGTATAGCCTTTACAATCTATTGTTTTATGTATATTCCCCTTTTGATTTCCTCAAAATTTTCCTAGACTATTTTTACATCATGAAGATGGGTACATCTTAAAATTGGCAACCTTGTCTTTCTTATAACCATTGCCAAAGTTAACTTCAGACACAATTTAAAGAGAAATCTCACTGCTATCTTACTCCAACCAAACATGCTGTCATCCACTTCCAAACTGGTTCACTGTTTCCTTTTTTTAAGGTGTTCCATAAATAGTATTAACTCGCATGGTTTAGAAAAGCAACACGTGATCAGGATTTGACTTTCCAAGGATCATCACGTTACTAACTTTGTTCAACGCAACAGTACCATTAGAATGATCGTCTAAAGCTTCCAATTATCCAATCAAACATATGGTATCTACTATTCTAGCACACTCTGGCCTGGTCACCTGCCATATCCATATATCTTACTGCTCCAATTAACTCTACTAACATCAAAACAGATATCAGATTGAACAGATAGGGAAAAGTGGGAAAAGGAAGCATTAGAAAAAAAAAAGTGAGGAGAAGATAAAGAAAGCAATGAGCACACCTGTACATGAGCCTTTCTATAAAATCCTCTTCCTTCATCCTTAGAAGAGATTGCCGAGTTTCTTCTCCAAGTGCGGACCAAAAATCCACTAATGTGTCAACAGATAGTTTGGCAGTGTGTAAAGCACAGGTTTCCCTTGTTCCATGCCCTCTGCCATACCCTGCCATTCCTTGACTCATCCAGCCTCGACCTCCTCCACCACAGGCATCAGGATATAGCAATGCTCGCTCACGTTCCCTCGCACGTGCAGTGTCAAAAAACTGATTGAAATGGAAAGTGAGCTATGAACAAATGGAAACTGAGCTATGAACAAATGGAAACAACAGAGAGCCTAAGAGAATACATGAAAGTAAAAATCTATTCCCAAACCGTAACATGAGGAGTGTGGAACATACATTCTGAAGTCCCTTTAGGGACTTTGAATACAGATAGCAGTCCAAAAGGGTCAGAGTCCCATCTCTAGTTGTGGTCAAACCACCCCAAGGGTGAACTGATGGATCTTGCACTTCATCTTCGCAAGCTGTAGTCCTTCCCAAATCACCATCATTTTGATTTTCCAAGGTTCCTTGCCTATTGCAAGGAAGGAGCCCACTCGTTCCCTCCTGCTGCAAAGACTTTCCATACATGACAATCTGCATAAAACCTTCAAGCAGTAATCCATTGCATCTAGAGCAGTACATATTCTTACGAGCTTGCTCAAAGAGAGTTTGTTTGTCAACCCTCAGGAGCTCTTGCCGTGCTTGTGGTGACAGCTCACTCCAGAACTACATCACAAGTGACAGCACATTGTCAGTGACAAGCCACATGTTACACAAATTAAATGAGCGACAAAAACAGCACAATTCCTCCAACCCGCATTATAAAAGCCAAATTCAGTTGAAAGGTTTTGTCATCATCGGCTCATCTTGATATGCATTAAATAATGGAGAGACTAGCAGAATCATCCGATTACTAAACATGTAACCCCACTTTTGAAGTCTTAAGGTGGCACGTAGCAGCAAGAAGGCTAACACACGAGAAGTTTACACTCATGTAAAGCCTCACATTTTCTTTTCTTTTGTGACTCAGTTTGTCCGGGCCAGCTACCGCTCACGTTTTCTTTGGTTCTCTTAACTGCTGTTATGAATGTCATCTCACCTGCCATTACCCAATTAACAGTACAAAACCACTAAAGATTGTAAGACTCCCCTAAGCGAAAAAGAATCAAGATGGAGCTTTCTGAATTCAGTTTTTCATGTTGTTTTTGGTCCACAAGCTAAAAGCAGAAGCTGAGCCAAACTGAGGCGAAAAATCCATACATGCGAAGTCGCAATATAAAAAGCCATGTAATTGCAAAAACTGGATCTGGTAAAATCACACATTGAAAATCCTATCATAACAAGACCATCAACAAAAAATCACCCCACATCACAATGAAGAATTCTAATTCTAAAAGGAACTTCATAATTGAATTGCATACACTATAAGATCCAAAATTAACTCATAATTAGTCAATCAAGATTAACCTAATCATCCAAACAACAGACTTATCAACTGTAGTTCTATTTTGCACAAACAAATACAGTTAAAAAAAAAACATATAAACTCCTTGTATATGTGTTTATGTATACCTTCTGGAGCTGATTGTAGCTAACAACGTCGCGATGTTTCGACCAGAATCCATTGGCCGATCCATTTGAACAAGATAAGGAGTAAAGCGATGACGCGGTAGCACCATTACCGAATTGAAGAACACCATTGTTTCCCTGCGCTAATCCTGGCATCTTCATACTCTCATCGATTCATTGAATAATCTTCTTTCCATTTTACCCTACCTATTATTAGCACAAGTGTCGATAAAACGTAGGATCAAAAACCGATCAAGTCTTACAAACTCTGTATGTGCCCTGCCTATATAAGTGCATGATGATTTGTGTAATTCTATATCGATTCAACGCTGCATAGATCGAAAAAAGGTGAAAATCCCTCGATCTATTTAGATTGATTGTTGTGCAAGTCCGACGGTATTTTAGAGTGAGTAGTTACGATGAATTTGGATTGGGTACGATGGAAGAGAAAAAGAGAATTTAGAGACAGATTTGGATTTGGAAACAGCAGAGGCGACGTAGGGGTTTTCGTTGCGCTGATGAGATTTGGTGTTTATGTATGGAGAGAGAGAGAGAGAGAGAGAGAGAGCGAGCTTAAAAACGCCACCTAGCGTTGGCGCACGAGGCTAAAAGCGGGAGTTACTGTTGTAAACAGCCGCCTGTGGGCCTTGTTAAATGATAAAAAAAAAAAAAACTGTTGTAAACAGCCTTTCCAATATGTACAGGAGTATATATAATACGGAGTATATATGACGTGTTCATTAATTTTCATATTTATGTACCTAAATAAAAAAAATGATATTTATAGTGGTCATAAAAGCCGTATTTAATTTGCACATATGTTCATCATTTAAGAAAGTTAGGTGTCATTTGTTAAGAAAGTTTCTAATCTTATGTGGGCATGATAAAATCCAAAAAATGATTTGTGTACATTATGGTATTTCCTTTATACTAGTCATGCTTACGTAAGATTCGCAAAAATCAAACGAAGCAATGATTAGATAAACATTAAGGAAATTGGAGTAGTTTTCTATTTTGACAAACGGTAAGAAGTGTTAGTGTACTAGTGGGGATTAGAAGAATTGAACCTACAAGTACGTAAACTTGGAACAAGCACTGAACCACTTGAGATAATTTGCAAGTTGTATATGTCATGCAAAAATAAGATCAGTTGTTCCATTGTATTATCCTACCATACAAGTGGGGTTTAAATTACTTGGGAAGTTTTAGTATCCCGTGATAATAGGTAAAAAAACAACATTACAGAAAAATTTACCAAAAAAGCATTGCTCTTGGATGAACGTGAATCTAAACTTGGAATCGAGCTTAAATGCAAAATGTCGTGGTGATGTTGTCATACTGCTTCCAAAAAAAACAACACGGGTGTTGTCATTGTGTTGAAATATGACGAATAGAAAACTAGTACAATTAATTAATACATACACATATATAGGCATGTGGACGTGATTTAGATGATGAATGGTCTTTTTTGCCCTCAAAAGACAAAAAATCCTTCATAGCTAGTGAAGTTAGTTGTCTCACCCTCCCTCTACAGTGAAGGCGAAAGTTCAAGCCCCGCGGAAGGCGAATTTGAGTTTAGGACTAGCTACTAAGCTGGATTTGCAGACACTAAGAAAAAGAGGGGGGGAAAATTGCTAGGGAAGAAAATAAAGTGAACGAGCTAAAATTGTCTATTATTTCCATCTTTGTTTTAATCAGGTTTTTCAACAAATTTGAGAGATTTCGAGAATAAAATGTTCATTTTTTTGGAAAATAACGGCCAATGACGTGTTTTGATAATTAATACATATTAAGGACATGCTAAGAACATTTGTTAATACTAAAAATGTCTTTGATTGGTATTAATTATCAAAACACGTCATTGGCTGTCATTTTCCCTTCATTTTTTGGAATGGGCTTATACTTTTGGCCCAAAAAGTTTACATGGACTTAAAAGTAATCCCAAGTAGCAGCCCATTATAGTAGGAGTAGCAAAGAAAAACAAAAGGGCTGAGAGAGGTTGATGATTCCCGACAGAAAATGTAATGACTGGAGTAAAAACAATTCCAAGCGGTAGCCACCAATATTTTAAAAAAAAAAAAAAAAAAAGGAGATTAGATAGACAAAAGGAAATATCATAACCACCAAAAGTCACAAAGGAGCATTTAACGACCAAAAGATTAAAATCTTCCCATTCAACCGTGACAAATAAAATTCCACCCAAAAAGTAAAAATAAAAAAGTCTTACATTCTTCCAACTTAAGATAAAAACCTTAACTAGGAAATTTGTACAGAAGGATTGAGGTCTATAGACCCTCACATAGTAATTAATATGATCACCATTGGATTTAGTCAATTGGTTGATCGGGCTCAACCAAGTAGGAAATCGAATAAACCAGAGAGAGAGAGAGAGAGAGAACTAACTTTGGCTCAGAAAGTATGCAGTCTGCTATCTATATTCTTCCACGTTCCAAGTGCCGAGATGAAACTCCAAGCAGCAACTGCTTGATCTCAATTAAGTGGTTAGAAGGCGGCACTAATCATTTCTTTTTTTGGCACTAGTCATTTCTTTGCTTGGATCTAACTGGGACTGCCGGTTTTCGCCCACAAAAAGTTAGGGAAACGAAACAGATAGTAAAATTACAAGTAACTCATACAAATACAAACTAATAACCTGGTCTTAACATCAAGATCTGGTGAAAGGTTTTGGACTAAGTAATTGGGGTTTAAAGCTCTATTTGATGTAGTTAATTTGTTTAAAATAAAATATACTAACAATTAGGCCTTATCAAAAGTATTTAGTGATAACCTCCAACAACCTGCAAGGATGAAGCTAGCACTTCTTATCCGCTACTTGATCAACATTGAAATGTATGCAAGTTTCTCCCTTGTAGGATATTTGGGCAAACCTTGCTCCATTGTTTTCGTTTGATTCTTCACTTGAATATCCGAACTTGTGGAATAGTCAGAACCAAAGATGGATTTAGGGACATAACTATGGGTTCTTTTTGAAGGATAATCTGGGCGTGTAAACCCATAACCATTTCCACAATTTATTCCCTTCTGCTCAAACAAGAAACAAAGATTTGCGTATTATAGGAATTTAATCTGGTCAAACTAAAATTAAAGGAAGAAAGGATCACCAACAATACATTATTTTTTACAAAGGACGTACATGCTTCTTAATTCTGAAAACGATCATGGAGACATCGCGTTAATTCAGCTATAGCACCTCTCTATATCAATCAGGAAGCAAGTATATAATATATCTATGCACATATATATGCATTCCTTCTAAAGATAGATGGTCTTAATAGTTGTCAAAGGCCTGGGTGCAAGATAGGCACTGCAAGTCACAAAGGAGGCGCTTTGAAAGAAGCGCAGACAAGGCACTCTGCGGGGAACACCAATTTTATTGATGAAATAATATCATTAATTACCTGCATAAACCATATTTGCTACTACATATGCGCGCATTTCACAAGCATACCCTATGCAACATGTAATATGGGTACAAGTGCGACCATGGGGTTGGGATGTGTGTGTGTATATATATATACACACACGGGGATCAGACAACTACAAAAATGGAGGATTCAAGGGCAGTGATCTATTTTATTACAGGTATGGGGAAGGAATCATTAACTAGTACATTTACATTTTTTGGCAACAAAACAAAAGAAAAAATAGTAGATCGAATACACATAAATTATCCAAAATATGAAGCAAAGAATTTAGCAAGATAGGACGAAACAAAGCATGGAGCTGGTGTTGATTTACATACACTGCGTGGTACTAGTATGCATGCATTCCTCAATGGCATTACCGGCCCTCTCAAAAACTTAAAGCAATAGTGCAATGGACCTCAAAGGCATTTTCTTCCTCTTAATCCCAATTACTAACTCCTTTTTTGCAAATGATCGATCCCAGTAATCTGTACTCCTCGTGAAACAGTGACTCCATTTCATCTTTAAGGCATTGGTGGAGTACTGTCATACTTCCATCCCAATTAACCATCCCCGGCCGGCCATCTTGTCGAGAAAATGTGATAGAAACTTAAACCTCTTCGCGAGCAGCCGTTAGCAAGACAGCAAACTCAGCTAGCTTTCCTTCTATGGCATAACAGTAATTAAGCTCTCTTTTCAACGTTCTCGAAGGACCGTAGAAGCAACTTAATCGCCTTAAAAGAATTTTTCTGCGACATAAAATTACCATGAATGAAAAAGCATAACAACTTCTTAATCCAAGTCACATCCGAATGAGTAGCCCAACGAAGATAAAAAATGATACACGATGCGAATGTGATACTGTTTACATCCATTTTTGACATCAAATATTGGGAAGCGCTGGAGGGCTATTTAATTAAATTGGGCCAATTTTTATGAGTCTCGTGAGCTAAAATTAATGGGCCGCATTAATTTTATGATTTGGGGTAAGGCCCAATTAATTTTAGTCTTGAAAGTTGAAGCTTGGCCCATGTTTTATTTTATGAGAATCGGCCCATAATTTGTAGGTAAACAGATGTTGATTGACTCCAACCGATGGTTATAAAGAAGATTGTGAACCGTGATGCATGGAATAATTGTTCCAAGGCCATGTGGTCAGCCGCACAATGCAGCGGGCCGGGGAAGGTTCCCTATCACATCCCCTTGACGTATTTATATTCAATGGTGAGCCCAACTCCCTGCACTCCCCCTCCAACAATGAAGTGGCACAGTTCACAGGCGTCATGTCCACAGATCTCCTCCCCAAGTTTGTGCTTGGAGCGATAGTCAGATATCATATATAGACCCGGCGTATTGAACAATGATAACAATAGCTCCTTATCATCAATGGCAACGCCGATCATATCGTTAATTCGATCCTGGTCCCAATAACTCAGCATCCTCTTCCTGTCAATTCAATTCAGTTCAGTTGTACGTATGGAGTACAATACATTTATAGATATTAATATTAATATTAAACGCATGCATAAGATTAACATATATATATATGCATGAGGAAATTAGAAAAGAATATGGGAGGGAGGAATAGCCAGGGATTGTTTGTTTGTGCATACCAATACCATGATCGACGGAGTATTACTCAGTCAGTGGCTGCGACTGCGAACCACATGTACGTACGTTTTCTAATAGAGAGAGAGAGAGAGAGAGAGAGAGAGAGAGAGAGAAAGAGAGAGAGAGTATTATATACCTTAATTGTTACATGGGCTACGTACCGTGCATATCTCGGGCAGCCCAGCCCAGCCCAACAATTTAGATCCATATCTCAACTCAGGCCAGCCTCAGGGATCAACACTGTACATACACACACACATACATATATATATACTAGTGCTAACCCGTGCCTACGGCATTACGCATCTTTGTTGGAAGGGGATAGCAGTTGTGTGATTTAGGTGAAAACCATGGGCACTTAACCGGGATGTGGGAGGAGGCACTACAGCCTTTGGATTAAATGAATCTAAGCCGTTCCAACAACTTGTCCCCACACCGTTCTGTTTTATAATAGAGATATATATATATATATATATATATATATCATGGCTAATTTCACTTTTAGTTATCCCTTACATTATTACTTACTTTTAGTCCTCAATCTAATTAATTAAATAAATCGCTTACTAGTACTTAACTTGCTGCTTCAACTATATATATATCAAACACCTAATCTACTTAACCCTTTTTTGAATAGGTGGACCATTATAAATATAAATATTGACGAAAGCAACTAATGGACCCATTCTCAAGTACCCTAGCTAAAATACTTTATAACTAAAGTGAACCTACGGAAACCTTAGCATAAAACTACAACCCAAGACAACTCAAAGCATCCTAACAATGTGACAACCCAACATACAAGAGACGCTCAGCTTGCCTTGCCTTACAGATCATAAAAGAGGTGAGGATCGTTGTAGCTATCCTCAACGTACAGTCTTGTATTAGTACTTCGAATCTAACTTTTACATATACAGAGTTCCATGTATGTATGTATGTGTGTGTGTATATATATATATATATATATAAGCACTATCTAGTACTAGTAGCTAGCATTAGCAATGCCATGTTTAGAAAAAGCAAGCCCACAAGTTACAAAATAAATGGATCGCAGGTCCTTAATTCTGTTATATACTAATTAAAATTACCTATTTGCCGATAAAAATAAAATAAAATAACCCATTTGGAGAATGCAAAAAATCCACTAATCCTATATTACAGTCTTATATAGTAGTCTGCATGTTTAGTAGTTCTCCTTAACTGATCATTTGTTGACCATCTTTTGCAATATTTTTGCAATCGTGAAATATTGTAGCTTCCTGCAAACAAATTTTATTTAGTAATTTTGAAAATAAGGTCTTTCATATAGTGCAACAAGATATTTGTCATCGATATATATATATATATATATCCGTATATACCTACTTTGCAAATTCTCATAATTGGTTCAATACGCCACCATTAAATATTAAGTATTAATTAGGACAAATCAGACAGATGACTGGAATAATTGGAAAACGATTGAAGTGCAGTAAATAAGTCGACCCGCATATATAATTGGAAAACGATTAAAGTACTAGCTAGGACAAATTAACCAGATACTGGGGACCTATTTTTCAATTAATTTCTTATTCTTTAGAAAAAGTGATATGTGCAAGGAAAAGTACAATGAAAATTGCACATTTTAGCTAACGTGTGGTTCAGATTAAAATCTAATATAGTAATTGACCATATCTAAAATGAATCACCACCGTACGATTGATTTTTACGTGAATAATTGTATGTATTTTTCTATGTACGCAACATTGTTATCTTCTTCTTGTGTGGGACCATGCATGGTTATCTTTTTGTGTGGGACCGGGTATTCTAGCTAATAGACAAAAGTACTGCATGTACATTACCATGAAAACATGCATGCATTTAATAGGAAAATCTGTTTATTGAGTTAAGCTAATTAAGCCACAAAGTTAATTTGCCACATCACTGGCAGCACTTATCATATCTCTCTCTCTCTCTCTCTCTTTCTACGTACCTTGTGGCCGGGTATATATATAGCTAGCCTAGCTAGTTGATGTATACTAACTCGATCACTATTTTTATCTTCTTTTTTTTTGTAATTATTCTAGCTTATACGATCTCATCATGGAGAAAGAAGCATCTTCTCTAGAACTTACAACAACTTCTTTGGCCAGCCCAACCAAATGGGAGTACAAATGCATTTTTTGTGATAGAACCTTCGACTCGGGTCGAGCCTTGGGTGGGCACCAGAATGCCCACCGGTTTGAACCGAGGGAAAGCAAGCGAACCCATCACGTGCGGGTCCCAAAGAAAGACCGCCTTCCAGTGGTTCCCCATAAAAATTTGTGGCCCCCACCTAATGACTCTTACTATCATGGTTATCCCATGACAATGCAGGGGGGTTTGCCACCTCGTGTGGCGGATCACCGCGAGCATGAGTGGGAGATTTTGGTGGCCAGGGCTGGACAAGGAATGCAAGCAGAGGGTTCCAGGAACGGACCATATCTTAATGCTACGAATGCTGATCATGGTGTTCAAGAAGTGGACTTGGAGTTGAAGCTTTAGTTCTGCAACTATTCTACGGACACAAAAACCTATCGCATAAATTAGAACTTGGATTAAAAGGACCGACTTCTACATTCTGGTCATCCATATATGCATTTCTTGGTCTTTGCGTCTCTCTCTCTCTCTCTCTCTCTCTCTCCTTTTTTAAATAATTTACAAGCTCGACTTTTACAGAAAAATCATTTAGAATGACGTGATATGCTCTAACTCATTCTGCTTGAGATTTTTGTATAGAGCCGATGTTTGTAACATATCCTTTTTTCTTTTTTTCTATTAGAATTCCTTGTGAATAACAAAATGGTTAGTGGGGTTGCAGTAATTAATGTCAGGTTCTGAGGAGTGATTTGGTTTAGCTCCTGTCGTAATATATAGAAGTAGAAGAAACATATTTGAATATGTTCCTTTACTTTTGTTTTTGTATTGCTTCCTTTCTTTTCTTTTCTTTTTTATTCGTGTTTTTTCTTTTTTGTTGGGGGAGGTCCATGTAATTGTGAGAGAGATAAATGGATATATTTATGGAATGTTGTTGTGTCTTGTTAATGCCTTTAGTATTTCGCTTGTTTAATTATGAGTGTCAATTTTCTGCATTCAATGAGTACTATATTTCTCCAACCAAATAAAAAGAAACCAAAAGAAAATCAATAGAAGAATCAAACATGAGTAAAAATATTGAAGAATTGGTTAAACCACAACACACGCACAACACAAAAAGAACAATCAAGCAAGGAAAGAAACCAGAAAAAAGAGAGATCTTTACGCGGTTCTCTAATTGTGTAACTAAGTACGGCACGGCACGAAACACGTTTAGGACGAAACTAAGTGGACTGGACCGGCAGAGCCCATTTGACTCCTCTGATCGCAATTAATATCAGCATTCTTTATGTGTTATATATATGTATATCTGGCAGCCACAAGGCCCACAACATTCAGCTGTAGTTTTTCATATTTGTAAAGATCCAAGAAAGCTCTGATCAGTTTTTTTACTTGAGCAAAATACGCAAGTGTAAACCACATTAGTAATCAAAAAGAGAAATGCTATTGACAGAAATATATGACTATATGTACCTAGCACATGGGCAAGGCAAATGATTTTGGCACTTCACTTTTTAAATTATTTTGGCACTCTAAAACTTATCTTTTTAGTGTAAAAATTATATATAACAAGACACACTAAAAGATAAATTTTGAGGTGACATCATAAAAAAGTGGAATGCCAAAATCATTTTCCTATAGGTAATTATTATTTTAAGCAGGGCCCATTTGATATAACCCCGGTTTAATTAGAAATGGAAACCATAATAGATTTGTTAATGTTTTAATGAATATGAATTAATGACGTGTTAATTGTTCATTGGAGATGAATTAATGATGTGTTAATTGTTCATTGGATATGCGTAAACTCCTATGTTTACAGCACGCTTATAGAATTTAATCTCATGTATATATCGATGAAAATAGCAGTTTAACTTGCAGCATAAAATGTGCAAGTCGAATACAAAATGTGTTAAGGCAGTTTAACAAAGTCAATTAAACAATATATATTCCAAGAAAATTGTCAACTTCCAACCATGTTGAGTTTCTTTTTATGAATAGTGAATCAGCCGATAGATTCGACAATATTCTTGAAATACCATTCACATGTTCACTTTCTCAGGCATTTCTTGTACTTGGTTCAAATGTAGTAGCTAGCCCTCTAGAAATACAAAACCACGTTTTGTTGCTTCTAGGTAAAAGCAAGCCTTCCAAAAGAGGGGGGGAAATGAACACACGCCTAACTTGGATGTCAAAACAGGCCAAAAGAAAAGTTATTGCTCGCCGAAAACTGCATCTAGATTGGGAAACTGCAATAAACAGCATAACTGTGCAGCAGCAAAATCATCACACTTGTTCATTTGCGAATACGTAACGCAATTTGATATTACATGATACACTAACACAGTAAAGAACCTAATTTGTACAACACTAGTTGAAAGACTCAAGCAAGAAAAAGAGAACCCTGACAACACACAACTCATCCCACCATTTGCATGACACAACACACACAACTCTTCGCGTCCACTCCAAACCAACCAACCCTATTGACATCCATTTGTCAATGCTTGCTCGTTCCAAATATCAAAACCATCACCGTTCTTCAAAATTATCAAAGTTTGCAACATCATTTTCGGATCCATGCGACTTCTTCAGCTTTGCGACTAGGACCCACATATTTGCTAGCTCATTTTCAAGATAAGCTTCTCTTTGTTTGGATTCCTCAACCTTCCTTTGCAGTTCAGCCTCTCTAGAATCCTTTTCTGCCAGAGCAACTTCATACGAATGCTCTCTCTCTCGGCTTAAAGCTAGTTCCCTCTTGAATTCCAAGGGTACACCGCCTTGGTCCTGCCGCCTTACCGGAGGAACATCTCTCCGGCCATTCCTTACTGTGGAGGTGTTTCTTCTCTGTGTGGGGGAATTCTTTTGTGCTGCCAGTTCAGCAGATAGTCTGTCGTTGTGGTTCATAAGCTTGGCAACTTCCTCTGACAATGCCTTGAGCTCAACAGCGGCAGCTGAGGCTAATCCTTTTGCATATGTACTGTCTTCTGCTAGTTTCTGGTTCCGAAGTTCTAGCTGCTCTTTTGCCTCTGTTAGCTCAGCAACTCTCTGTTTGAGTTCTTCAATTTCGGTTGCCTGATTGAAAGGGGGAAAATAATTAAGATGGGAAACAAGAAAAAACTACCGCATCACTTCATTTGCCATTGTGATTTGCAACTATGACATCTCCTTCGATTGGATAAACAACTAGAGATCTCTAAGACAAAATGTACCATTACTGCAGTAACTGATGAGGACATCTTACTTGATAGCACAACTTTCCTTTAACAAACCTGAGATTGTAGAAGCATCACTTTGCTTGAGTCTATTGAACGTTCTACTTGAACGCTTATTGCTTCCAAGGAACGTTGTGAATGCCCAACAATTGGTCTGATTGTTGTCAGCTCCAATGCATCAGATAGCTGTTGCTTTAAGGAGGCAACCGTTTCTTGCAATCCTTCACATTCTTGAATCTGGTGGAAAGTCATGTTTTTCTCACTTCTAATTCTCACATAGTAAAATGATGAAAAGAAAAGGGGAAGTTCCACAGACATAGAGCAAGTGATGTACCTTGTGGTTGAGCTGCTCTTGAATTACTCGATTATCTGCCGTTTTAACCTGGGAAAAAAGGAAAAAGGAAGCACTGCTTCTCAGAAAAAAACCAAACATTGTAGGATGACCAAATGTTACTTCACTCCTGGTTCTGGCTTAATCTTTATTAATGTTTGTTTTAATTCCTATGATCCTGTTTAAATGTTTCACTCCAAGTTCCATAATATTTACTAACACGAATCAAATAAACGATTCCTTTGTTGTTGATGCCGCTAATTTGGCCAGAGAGGAATCATAAATGTTTTCACAGGGACAAGATGTCGTTGCTTAAGTTTATGAATCTTTTTCTTTTTAGCTTGTTTGGTTGAGAGTCGAGGGCGTGTAAATCAAACCTTGATGAAATTTTTTTTTTTTTTTTCATAAGTAAAACCAAACCTTGATCAATTCATTGACATGTAAGATATTTTCAGCATTTAGAGAGGGGAATAGGCTCTATTTTTGTTCGGTCTCTTTGGTATTGTTGGCCTTTTGTGGGTGGCATCCCCTTAAATACCTTTTCAATATCACTATATATATATATATATATATATATATCTCAATTAAACAGGGTATTTTAACCAACAATGAATAACATGACTCAAACATGAAATTCAGAAATCATAATTTATGGTTCCCATGGCTGTTCCACATTTCTATCACAACTCACAAGTCTACCATGTGATATGCACTATCACTATAAAATGTCCATGAGATCATGAAATGATTCCATGGGTTACCAATAGATCAAAAAGAAAGCAAAGGAATGAAACGATTTTGTTCCAACTCAGGTTCCATGTATGTCTATAGATGCAAGAATATTATTCCCAAGTCAGAGTGATTGAGATATAATCACCTCAAGCTCGAAAGACTTCTCATTCAGCTGTTCCATTAGTTCAGCTAAAGCCTGCAAACCGAAAATGAATTCGATTAACAAGTGCACTGTTCGGCAGCATGGAGCAATAGTTCTGGTATGCAAACTCACCAATGATGCTTCCCCGTTATCCATTTTGTCATTAGAAGAGATAATAGAATCATCAATTTGCTTTTCCAGCAGAGCTATTTGCTCATTCTTTCTTCTGATTTCATCATTCAACTTTCTTATTTCAGCCTTAAATACAAAAGAACATATATTTGAGTTTGTGAGGCAAATCAATATCAGTTTTGAACACAAATGATATTGAGTTATTACGTGAATATGTTCCTTCTTAGGGTTTCGTGCAGCCTCCTCAGACAATCGCTTCAGAGCACTTGAATGAAGTGCCACCTCTCCTGACAAAATCTTTTGCTGCTCTCTCAGAAGATCAATTTGATCTATTGTCTTTATGCTCGTCTGACATCAAATAATACATGAGCTCTAAATTGCAGACAAAACCATAATGGAAGAAGTTTCTAACAGATACTGGAAAGAAAATCAAAAGTGAACAACATTCGGTGACCACAAAATTAATACCGCTAGAAATTACATATGTTAGTACCTTTCTTGGAGAACCAGAAACAGGAGAAAGAAAAAGGCGAACTTTCTTCACAACCTTAAGTTAATCTAGCCCCTAATATTTGGGTTAGCTACATGCACTAGGAAATAGTTTTACTTGGATAGGGAATGAGGTAAAAGTATAGTTGTTAAAAACCTATGATACAAGATACGTATCTTACGATTTGTATCGTCTCCTTTGGAGAACGATATGTATCCCATCATGTGTCATTTTTTATAAAAATCCTACGATTCAACCACATATCCTACAATTTACACACGTATCCTAATTCTGTATGTATCCTATGATTACTTATTCGAAAAAAAGTCGGACTTTATTTCAAGAAGCGGAACCCCAAATTCATTAATCTAAGCCGTTTGATCTAATTATGGCATCTTTCAAACTATTTGATAGAAATTCAACCTCAATGTAGGTCTTGTATAAAAGAAAGAACCATACTTCGATTGTATTTTGTGTTACTTTTCTTTTCTTGACAAAGGAAACATAAAGTCTTAATGTAATAGGCCCCAATTGAGAGACTTGAAATTTTGGATCTGAAATTTTATTTATTTTTAAATATAAGCATAGTTTGTTAGTGTTATTAGGTGTATCTACTTCTTAATTACTATATTTTACTTATGATTAACGTTTTGACAAATCTCCAATTGACAAAACTCAAATATGATAGATATTATCGAAAAATATATAAATATCTAGTTTTTAGAAAACTCTAAAATATCTAGCTCTAGAATATCCTTGTGAAATATCTAGAGTTTTTTTTGTGAAAATTAGTCCTATGTGTAAATCTAGAATTACCTCAAAGTTTATCTTGTATGAAAATATCTTTGTACTAGAGTCTTCCATGGAGTAGTACAAATAGGGATGGGTTCTACCCATTTTGTACCAAGCCAAAAAAAAGTTTGAATTCAAGTGCAATATAAATACTCTTCTTCCCCACAATTGTCTTTAATATTCTCCCTCTTCCAAAAATGTTGTCCAACTACATAATAGAAACTCCTACTTCAAGCAAATGTATCTCAAAACACACGATACGTATCTCGATACGAACTATACAAGTGAAAAAACGATACACGATATGTATCCCAATTTGAAAACATTGCTCATAATACATTTGCGATAAGCCGTATACAGTGGAAAGCACCTCTCATAGAGTATGTGAAGATGAACGTAGATGGGGCTTTCGTTTCGGGTTATACTTCCAGTGGAATAATATTTAGAAACCCCCATGCTGAAATGTTAGGGGCTTATAGTGTTGGGTTTGGTTAGGGGCTTATAGTGTTGGGTTTGGAAAGTTGCCAACGGCTATGAACACAGAATTTCATGCTCTTCAGTATGCATTATGTAAAGCGCTGAAGCTCGGATTCTTGAATGTTGTGATTGAGATGGATAACCTTCTGATTGTAGAGTCTTCATGGAGTAGTACAAATAGGGATGGGTTCTAACCATTTTGTACCAAGCCAAAAAAAGTTTGAGTTCAAATGCAATACAAATACTATTCATCCCCACTATATTGTCCAACTACACAATAAAAACTCCTACTCTCCCAACAAATGTATCTCAAGATACACGATACGTCTCTCGATACGAACTATACAAGTGGAAAAACGATACGCGATACGTATCGCATGGAGACCCAAGCTCCCTAGTTTAATGGTGCAGCATGGGAAAAAAAGAAAATATAGTCCATCCCTCCCCACTCCCAAGTTCAATGGTGCAGCATCGCCCTGCCTCTAGGAGACTTGCCTCTTCTTTATCTTATTGAATATTATTTTCCGTCGTGCCTTTCTCTATTTTTAATTCCTACTTTTGTCACAAGAAAAAAAAATCACTACACAAAACTAGCAGAACAGATACATGTACTTCAGTTGTATAGAGTTCTTTTTTTTTTCTTTGAACATCAGTTGTTAATAGTTCAGGCGGTGAAAAGAGATATAGTGCATACCAAAGGAGTCTCCTGTCCCAAGAAGCTATCATCAAGACATTCTCTATCCTGTCTGGCCTGTGATAAAGGATCAGGAATGCTTTCTGCGAGAAGAGAGTGTGAATGTCTGTATTCGATTTGATAATTAACACTTTCTGCTTGAGGGGTTGAAGTTGTACTACTAGACTTGACTCCACTTGATCTATCACTGTTGCTTGCCAAACTCCCCAAGTTACCATCTCGTTTCTGGTAAACAGAAGACTTAATTAGAGATTGATAAGGGAAAGAAGGTTGTAGAACGATAAGAAAATAATAAATTAGGCATCTGCTACTTCAAGTCTTTGACAAGAGAAAAGAAGGATTATACTAGTATAGTAGTATGCCTGCACTTAAATGCCCTTAGAACCACACAGAAACCCAACTGAAGAAGAGCCAAACTTGCATCTTGGAAGTGGCGTGAAACATGGATAAAGATCAAGTATTCCTATGACTAAAATATAAACTTCATTCATAGGACTAAATTATGTATCGCATCATTTTCTGCCCCATATCATGAGACTCTTTTTTGCCAAGAGATGCATAAACTTTAAAGTTAACGGAAGCAATCTATTTAGTTTATAATAACTGATTACATGAAGGTTCAGGTATACTAGTTGGTTTTGAACTTTTGACCCTCAACTGGAAGTCCAAACATACATTCAACCTTCACCATTTTCACATACCATCGCGAAAACTCAAATCAAGCATCCAATTCAAAGCCTTGTGGCAACGAGTGGAGACTAGCTTTGGAGGTGATAATTAACCAATGTGAGGCATGCTCTAACAACTCTCCTTCGCGGGCTACCACCGACTTACATACGGAGAGATTGAACAAAGGTTCCATAACATAGGATGACAATGAAACAAGGTGCACTTGGGCAATCAACCAAGTGAGTCTTGTACAAAAGATTCTTAAAGCCTAGCTCTGATATCATGCTAAAGCATCCAACTCAAAATCAATTGGCAATGAGTGGAGAGGCTGCCCAGTCTCATATACTAGATTGGAAGTAATGAAAAAACTATGTGGGACAAGCAATCCCATACTAGATTGGTGTATTATATACAGTGTGAGTAGAATATTTAAAGATTGCTAATGAAGAACCAGATTAGAAGACATTCAAATTCAATACCCGTAAAAACCAGTTTAGCAACCCATGCTTCCGGGACTTCTTCTCCTCCTTCAATGTATCATCTCCAGTTTCAGAATTCCCATCAGGGGAGACATACAATTCAATGTTTTCATCATCTAAGATCAAGTCTTTCCTTCTGTGTGGGAGATATGCAAGCTGCGCATTCAACATAAGAAAAAAAAGGTACAAATTAGAGAATAGATTAAGAGAGGAATGTAAGTCCAGCAATCAGAAAGCACGCATTCATAATACCTCTTCTTCTCCGAATGAATGCCTTCTTCTAGTACCAGGGCGGTTAGGAAATCTGGAAGATTGTGAGGTTTTTGTTGAGACCAAGATTAACTTTGTCAGCCGTTGTATTCTGCCCAACAAAGCAGCTTTTGCTTCTTCTTCCTGCTCCAACCTCGATTGCAGCTTGACTTGACCATCTTCTAGCTTTAGGCATAAAAGGAACACACAGGGTCAACTCATGCATTTCTATCATTTAACCAAGAGGAAAGAAGCATGCACAAATGAACAGTGTACAGAGTACAGACAGTCTACTTATTCCAATCACATGATATAATTGATAAAAGAAGGGGAAATATCCAGGCAAACAAGCGCTAAACACATAAAAAGCACATGTTAATAATATAGGCTGGCTGAAAATCAAGGATCTACCTCATCTAAGCTATCAAAACCACACGTAAAAAGAGCTATGTCAAATAAATAAATAGAAGCTAAACTAATGAAAAATGCAAATTCCTAATTGGTTGATGATTAGAAAGAATCCTACAGACAAAAGGTAAACATCAGCAAGCCCCGCATGGCATGGGGAGGAAGGTTAAACAGCTAATAAAGTAGCTGGGCAGTCAGAGACTCAGAATTGGTTTAGTCAAGAGGATTTACACCATGATTCTTTATATATTTAACCACCAGTTTGGCAGGCAAAAAAATGACCGCCAATTCTAGGATCCCCGGTTTAGTGTACACAACGGGATTGCAAAACTAGAATGCTAAGATTAAAGAATCTTCCCACATAAGAGCTTCAGATAAAATTTGAAACAAAAAGTACGGAGACCACATCTTGCGAGGACAAGATCAAAGATCCGTCTATCGTGCCATTCCAAAGTACGGAGACCACATCTTGCGAGGACAAGATCAAAGATCCGTCTATCGTGCCATTTCATTAGAAGGCTGCCGAGGTTGGGTAGTATGTGTGTAAACAGGAATTAATAAGAGCTAACCCCATCCAACAAACTAAAGTGAACTATCACCTTATGCAAAAGGAACTATAGCAGAGAAGCAGCATTTTCCAATTACAGTGATGGCTAGAGATCTGCATTGACTAATTGCTTGTATTATTTCCATTTGCCAAGAATAGAATGAAGACATTATCCTTTTCAAGGCTTTCACTCCTCCGTCTAGATCCCAGACTCGTGGAAAGTTAAAGGTGCCTTTCCTAAGAATATACTTTAGGCCCTGTTACCTCTGTCTTCACAAAAAAAGGCAGTAATCACTTGTAACTGAAGTCTTACTTACGATATTATATTCATTTTCCCACTTCTTTGGTTTTTAGTTTATTTTATAATTTTTCTCAAAGGGCAGCAGCAAGCCATTCAAGCTTGATGTTGCCATAGACTCATTAAAAAAACAAAAGAACAAAGCTCAAGCTTATTAGATTATATTATAAGGACACATCAAGATGATATATCAACATCAGAAGGAGTTGAGTACCTAACATTGGTACCTGCCAAAGGGATATGTTAAATGCCCACTACATGTTACTTCAATCTCACAGGTAATACTAGAGAGGCATACAGAAAAAGCCCCCAAATTGAAAGATTGAAAAGAAATAAGTACAAATAAAGCAAAAGATGGAGTTCGGCATCATTAGGAGTCAAAATGAGTCAACTAAGGATTTTGGTAGTGTACTTAAATTGACAATGGGGGTAATGGAAGCATTGAATAATAGTTACATGATGTCTTCTGTTGTTTTATTCATTTTCAGAAGATTGAACTTGAGTCTTTTCCCTAGGCAAATGCAATCAAGTGGCAGGGTGTCCCCCAAAAAACACCGCTACAAGCTTTTATACTAGTAGGTGACCGCAATCTCTGAGGAACATCGAAGTCCATAAAACCCTTTCTATTCATCAAGAAGCCTTTTGGTATTAGAAAATCTGAAATACTGTCATATCCTTCATGAGGCAGCAAACTTGGCAATGGAGACCAAGTGACAGATTATTTTTGTCAAGTTCTATTATGATTTAGTGGAATTATTACCAAGTGTAGCTATAAGAAACTTTTGAAAATGTCTACGAAAGGGAACTGCAAAGGTAAACAAGCCAAGATCAAGATTGGAGGAATCCAGTCTGACAGGGACACAATGTAGTGGATGTGAAGATCAACATGCAGAGTGCAGACAAAACAGCATGGAGATCATCAATTGACACTTCCAATTTGATAGAAGAAAAACATTTGTTGCCTGTCTTAAATATTGTTAACATCAGAAGAACGAATAAAAAGTAAAGAATGATGAATATATAACTAGCATGGCCAATTTCCCCCCAAAAATGAGCAGGGTCCTCATAGTTCTGCACATTTTTTTGGTAAAGAAGCCAAATGTCTTTCCAGATGAACCATGACCAATGCAGTTTTTACTTCGCAATTATGTCAGCAAGTTTCAAACATTCAACATATTACATACTTTTTTCTATCACAGAGCTGCTCCGCGTTCTGCAGATGAGTCAGAGTCTGACTGTTGCAAGAACTGATTCTAGAACCTTGTATCATTGAAAGTGTCCACAAATCCTCATGCTTACTTCTAACACTGAACTACAATGGACTCAACTCAAGTTTTGCGGTTTTTCTTTTGTAGGGAAACCTCCAAACAGTGAAAAAAGTGTGGATCGCCACATGGAGCCATCACACATAACAAAATGGCTGCGCAGAAAATGAGTGGATTTCCATTATGCAACCATAAATCTGTAGCAAATCATTGTATTTTTTGGATGACAGGAAGTTTCGTTGTTGATAAGTTTGGATGACTAAGAGGTTCTTTCTGTTGGGTGTAGTCTTTGGTGACGAATCATGTTCTCCATTTAGAACCTAACGCGGGAGGAAACTTCCCCACAGCAGAATATGCATTGGGACCCATATTCAACAAGATATTCTCACCCAAAAATACAAAAACAAAAATATTGAACCGACAGACTGAGGAAGAGCCACAAATCAAAAACAAAACACAAGTGTACCTTTTGTTTTAGGATCACAATATCATCTCCTCCAGCATCTTTCAGTTGAGGAAGTGTAACAATACCTCTCTTTAACTGTTCTAACTCTTCCTTTAATGAGCGAATCTCATTTTGGTATTTCTTTATGAGGGATTTCTCATCAATTATCTGTGGAGTCAAAGTCTTAGTCTCGACAATTGCAAAGAGAGCACTTCAAGAAATACAGACAACTCATAAGCTAATACCTTGTTTTGTGCTGCTTGAATTTCAATATGCTTTGCACGGTGGGCAAACTTCAAAGTGTTATGTGTCTCTTCTGTGCTGCTTGATGACGGGGTAACAGTGCATATGAGCTGTGATTTAAAAACAGATTGAAACTTGTAAAACTCAAAGTCTTGATCACTACAAAGGCACCACAACACCAAATGCACATTCTATTATCCATTAAATTACCACAGAAATTACAATGCAACATTTATGTACCAAAACAAGTTATGCCATACATGATGCACGAGGCTCAACTTAGGCTGTGTTCTTATGAACTTAACTTAAATTTCGAAATTTTGTTCTTACTTGAATTTTTTTCGCATTTGTTAGTTTTGTGCCAAACTTTTGAAGGTTATTGATTCATCTCAACGGGAGGTATCGGAAAAGTAAAAAAAATTTACTTTTACCCAAGTATTTTTAGAAATAACCACTTTTTTGCTAAAAAATGATTATTTCTCAAAATACTTGGGAAAAGTAAAAAAAAAATTACTTTTCCGATTCCTCTCGTCGAGACAAATCAATAACTCACAAAAGTTTGGCGCAAAACTAACAAATGCAAAAAAAAATTCAAATAACGACAAAATTCTCATAATTAAGTTTAATTTAAGTTCATAAGAATGCAGCCTTAGGGAGGCGTTTTAGCAGAATGGCAGCCCACCCCCAGTTGTATGAGGAGGCTTATTCATGTGAGTCGTCCTCTCTAAATGTGAGTTGTGAATTGTGATGTCCACATGAATATCTACGTACAGATGGAATATATATGTTGAGATACATTGACAGAAAATAGATCATGATGGTTTGCTCACATACAATGAAGACCAGCAGATGTGCAGTAATGAAGTTTGGTAGGACTACTTTCGGGGGAGAATAAGACCTTACTTGACTGCGTTTATCAATTTTAAATAACACTGAACCCAATTGATTAGGAAAAGGCTGTTTGAATCTTATAGATAGATAGATATATATATATATATATAGAGAGAGAGAGAGAGAGAGAGAGAGCACGCTTACTGATACACGTCCATGACCACTTAACGAAGATTGCAATAGCCTAGTCAATTTAGAGTCCCTATATGGTACATGAGTAGCCCTCCCGTCCGTTAACTTTGATATAACCTGAGACAACATCAGTTCACTGAGTCCAGACCACGAAATGCAAATACAGAAACCACTAGAAATCACATGGTTCTGCCTCTGCAAAGGCATTCAATGACATAGAACCAATAGAAGTCACAAGTCACCTATGATCATGTAAAAATAATGTAGAGTCGTAGACTACAGCATTGGGCGGGATAATCTGTTGCATTCATTCATGTAGAAGATATTCAAACATACAATGGAAGTATTAGGGCAGAGCTACATTAATCACAGACAACTCAACTGAATACGACACCCCAATACAGTTTCAATTTCTTAATCTCACCCTTGACGAAATGAAGTCTTACACCTTGACGTTAGTCACTCTTACATTGAGAATTAAATTCATTAAGACAGCAAAAGGGATGCATTTGAAATAACTTCAATAAGAACCCAGGAAAAAAAGAAGACTTCTGAGTTCTGATTTTACAGGTAGCAAAAAATAGGACAAACATAGTCATCATTCTTGATAGCAGATCCAAAATAATAGTTCTTGCTAGACAATTGGAACATGCACAAAATGGCAAATATCGGATCCAAAGAAAAGTATGTACCTGTTTTCTGAATCAAATATCACAATTCATAAAGCAGATAAGAGACATGGATGTTATTGAACTTCTTGACTCAGAAAACCAGGCTAATTTTGGTAAAAAAGTAAACTACCCAGACCTTTTGCTATTGTTGTGTCACCAATTGTCTAAGAAGCTTAAGCTATTAGCAAAGGGCCCAAAATTGCATAGTAAGCTCCCCAACAACTTCCCTCGTGTTTAATCCCATCTTGCGCTTGGAGATACAGATGTTCATAGTCCATATATAGAGAGAAGCAAAGTGCAATTGGGAAACAAGCGGAGAAAGTGGACCGCAATACCACCAAACTAAGCTCGGATACCATGTTTAGTCTCAAATGATCCCAAAAAGGTAAGACGTTAAAAGATGGGCCCAACGGAGTATACCAAGCTCTCAAACAGCTATTACATCCTAATCATGTAACATCGGTGTTCTAAAAGTCAGCCGACTACTCCCCGCCTAGGCGGTGGTCCAACGCCCAGAGGCAGCCAACTAGTCAGCTCCATCAGCTGTCTGGTCCCCGACTAGTGCCTAGCGATTTTTAGAACATTGTGTAACATAGAGAAAACACAACAATAGATCCCATTCTTTCCTCACTAGCTTAAGGCTTCCCCACCTCTTTTTTTCTTTTTTCTAGCTTAATGAGAACAAAGAAAATTCCTAAGAGATAGGAAAAGTTAAAAGGGGCAAGGGACTCCACCAAAAAGAAAAACACAAAAGATAATAGAAGCGACGAAAGGCTTTCCAATCCCAAGAACTCTAAGATAAACAATTTAAAAAATCAAGAAGGCCACAATGAATCCAAATAACACATTTTGTCCAAGAAACTCCATTAAATACGATTTGTCATAAAAAATAAAAACTCCTATCCAACCATACAACCCAAAAAATTGTTAACATGTGAACTTAACAAAGTATCTAGTGCAGAGAGGTAAAGCATACCCTAATGAATCAAACTGTCAAAGATCATAAAAAGAGTCCAATTTACGGCCATCTTGAGCTTGCAATAGCAAAATGTAGGATTCAAAACTAACTCTTGTCTTTCTATACGTAATACTTATTTCCCTTTCATAGATATATCCCACGATGATAGTCATGCATTATGCATGCAGTAAGAACGATTAGTTACATGGAATGAACTACAATTTGACAACACAAATTAGACAGTACTAGACCAAACCACTATGCTAATGAAATAATTAAAATTGAATCCTCACGGTTCCAAGAGTTAGTAGGCTTTTATTGATATAGGATCCTTCTTTTCGACGCACACCAGTAGTTTCGGCCTTAGAGCTTTCAGAACCTGCCAGATCGATAAGGTTCTGCACTCATAGCAAGACATAGAAAGATCAACTTCACAAAACAATGTTAGCATCATAGAAAAGCCTAAAAGACAATATTTAGGACCCAAGCTAAAATAATAGCCTACAGCAAGAGGCAGAGTGAATAAAAAAGAAGTCCAGAATTAAAAGCCTCTGAAATATACCAGCTGCGACAAGTTTACAGCCCCACCTTCACAATTATCACCACAAGGGCTACTCTCTATTGTCTGTTAACAAAGCAACGGGGTTCATCAGAAAGGAAACAATGAAAAAACAAAGGAGGACAAACAGCTACTAGTATTTGACAGTAAATAAGAAATATCAAATGAAAATTTTCTTAGCAGCAACGTGGTGTGGAACCCGCATTTGACCACAGCCAAATTTGCTCAAGTCCTTGTTTCAACCTTCTACTTTGAAAAACTCACATATGTGGATCCTTCAAGTGTGCCCAATTTCATGAAATACTCTAGTACTCTCTCTTTTATATATTAGGATAGGATAGTCTTTTTAGTTGCCAATTAAAAACTACATAACTTCCTCCAGAAAGATGATTCTGGGGAAAATTTTAGTCAGAACTGGAATGCACTTGTTATTCACATTAAATTGGAAAACATTGGGCAACTACACTTTTTAACCACAGGTTAGCCATCATTCTAGTTGGGCCTAGACTCTGAGAAATTCAGCTAAGCCAAGTGAAATTTGAGATGAGTACAAAACAAATATACGAATAGATAAAAAGAGCCAAACAATATCCCTAATTCCCTATGTTCATTTGTGTGGTCATGATATTCATAACCCCACAAAAAGCTATCTAATCTGAAAATGATAATTTTAACTTACAAATAGTTAAAGAAAAGCAACTGAAATGTGATGACTAATGAATCGTACTGGACTCATAGCCCTAAGTTAAGGTTGAAATTAAGCTCACTAATTGATAGTTACATACCAGTGTAAATATCGTATGGCTTCTGCTACTGAGTAAGTTAAAGTTTGTGGAGCCAACGTGTCTGTGCTCTGTTGTCAGCAAATAAATCTTATCAAGAACTCCAAAAAGAAATTAAGCTATGGCAACAAGGTATATATGTGGAAGAATCACACCCATAAGAACTGAAAATACTAGCAATGTAAAGGAAACCAATCAGAAAACAGCTCTCCAAATTTTAAAACAGTTAAAAGAATTTTCCTTGTGCAGTTTACAGTATGGAAGAATCACACACCCATAAGAACTGAATGCAGAACATTAGTTATGATGGGACAACCATTGCCATACGCACTATTTTAGATTGACTAAAAGTTCTTTATAATATCCTATAGGAAATGTCAACCATCTTGAATCGGATAACTTTCTTCCCCTCAAGGAAGAAGATAAGTTCTTTATTTATTTT
Organism: Rhododendron kiyosumense; assembly: GCA_019656275.1. NCBI lineage: Eukaryota > Viridiplantae > Streptophyta > Magnoliopsida > Ericales > Ericaceae > Rhododendron > Rhododendron kiyosumense. Next base: position 111,169 of record BPLS01000388.1, on the reverse strand, counting down.
CTCTGTGTTTCTTTCAGGATCACTAATTTGAGACCTTAATGGGCAATTATTTCATTAAATAAGCAGTCAGGTTTGGTTGGACTGGTCATATGTGGCAAGATGTGAAGATAACATCAGATACACATGAGCAGAGGTGAAATTAAGTCAAAATGAGCTTCTGGTCATCTTCGAAAAGCTACAGCAGGAAGACAAAAGACTTGTAGAGTTTGAGGTGGTGAGAAATGAACACTAATTAATTAAGCATGAACTCAAATAAGAAAAAAAGTGAAAAAGAATATATGGGACTGGCACAATTTGCTGAGACACTTAAACGGCCAACATTTAAAAGACTTGAGTTGAACTTTAACAGAGGTTCTTTTCAAAATTAACGCTTGAATCAGTACTTAATGCACAAAAAATTACATGTTTCATCCCTCGTAGTAGTGACTTCACTTGGAAATAACTTCAGTCAGGGCTGTCAAGCTGGACTAAGTTCATGCATTATCCCTTCCAACCATGGAATCACATAATTTAGTCACACCCAAAGTGACTTCATCCTCCCCCTCCGTTTAGCAGTGTTCTAAAAGGCGACGGCGACTGGGTCGCCGCCACGATATACCCCTAGGGTGGAGCTAGGCAGCTGCCTAGGAGGCTAGGGCCTTAGTGTTGTGTTAAGATATCCAGTCTCTTTTGCCCTAATAACTCGTTACCCCGTCATTGAGGAAAAGGAGAAATCGATCGTCGTCATTCGTCACCTCTGTGTGTGTGTGTATCAGTGTATGTATGTGATTCTCATCTCTGTGAGTATGAGATCTGGTCCAAAAATTGCAGCATCTCCATTCTCTGTGAGTATGAGATGCTGCAATATATATATACTTTTTTTAAAAAGCCGAATTGCTAGGCGGCACTAGGCGCTAGGTCATGGGTTGCCGCCCGACTAGTGCCTAGCGCCTTTTAGAATGCTGCCGTTTAGTAAGAATTCGCTCTAAGATAGCTAAATTGTTAATTCAGCTATGTTCTTGTCTAGTTTGTCCCACTGTTGAGGTCATGTTAGAAATAGTCTTAGGAAACCAAAATGTGTCGACCAATCCTCTTCCATGTCTAACAAATCATGGGGCTCACACGTCTGTAACAACAGAAACCGACATTGGGAGTGGGTGCAGGGGCAAAGTATTCTAAGTGAAGATGCCAAGGATGATTCGATTAAGGTGATTCTAGCCACAAAGAGATACAGTAATCTTCCAACGAACCTATAATGCATCCCCTTGAAATCTGGGGGATGTAGGATTATCTCCATACTGTAAGGCCAACAAAATATGATGAATAACCAATTGGCTTTTTCCCTGTGTGGCAAGAGCCCCATGTTTTATTCCAAGTAATACCAAAAAAATGGACATGTTTTCACATAGAAGGAAGAGACATATATGTAACGGAAGCAACAGAATATGTTTACCTTCTCCTGCTGCAATTAGGGAAAGGGCATGCGCAGGAGATAATACAACTTCCTCCTTTATTCCTTCAACAAAAGTACCCTACAGCCAATTAACATACAACAAGGCATATTCAATATACCAAACAAACGCCCCCGGCATCATCATCCAGAGAATGAAGAGAACTCTCTGATAAAAATAGCCACATTCTTCACATTCCGTCTCGTTTGGTTAACAGATTCTTTTGATGAACAGTTTGTACATGTTTACCTACTTCTCAATTAAAATGTTCTTTCCATGCACTAATTGTCTTTTTTATTTCACAAGGAAAAGGGGCACCACGATCTGTTGTTTTCACTTAAAATGTTTTCAATACAGATTTAATGACTGACATCCTCTACCAATATAAAACAAACATTTTTGGAATTATCCACATGTCTATATCAAGTTGAGCCTGTGTCTTTCCAAATTTTAATGCCAAGAAAGCCCCTAACAAACAAAAGAGTTCAACTACACTTATTATGAAAAAATGATATTATGTCTTACAGTATACCATCAAATGCCCAATCCCAAGTCCCAAATATATAATTCCTGAATTGTAGCTCAATTTGGTGACATCCACATTTGATCGTACTGTCTTTTCAGTTCTTGACTTATGAGAAAAGAACAATTGAATGTGAAGATTGACATACTACGTCTAAACATGACTGTTATCTACCTCGGACATGATGAATGAGATAAAGCCTAAGGCTATGAAACATGGATACTTCTAAAACCATATTGTACGCGTACATGTCATATACCTGGTACCCTTTATTTTGCAAGGGACTTCTATATAGGTACCTGGTACACGAAACACGTCTAATAATTTTCCTTGCTAGATCTTTCTGCAACCAAGAAGCACCCCAATATATAACCAAGCCATTCCCTTGTGGTTAGTAGTTTGTATAGTTGGGACAAGAGAGAATGCAACCCTTCCCTTTGATCAATTTCTAGATTGGTTCGAATTGTAAATCTCACATAGAGGTGTATAGGGCCTTCTTGTATACGGGTGGCATTCCCTTAATGCCTTCTTTTAATGTAATTACTTACTTATCAATATATATATATATATATAACCAAGCCATTCCTCATCCCCAAAAATTTTCTATTCTATATAGAAACGAAACTAACTATATAAGACTTTTTTTTCTGCTTAGCATGCTTGTAGAATTAAGATTTTGGTCAACACATTCTTTAGGGTAATCACATTATCCTTGGCCTTGTACTTCAAGTTTGGCAGTAAACTGAGGTTTTTATTTTGGATACTCAATCACCCTAGTCATCCAACTATTTCCTTTATTTTAAGTGCAATTATTCGATGCAATAAATTCCTCTAAATTCTAAGAATACACTTGTTACAACCGTACCCGTAACCTACATTTATGTTTCTTCGTATCGACCTACACATACTGTAGCAGTACCCTTACTCATACTCGAATATGTACACATGTGCTTCATAGGTTAAGGGACATACTGATAATGATACTAACCCATTGTTTCTTTTTAATAGATATTGCAAATAACAGAATACTTGATAAGAATGTTGTGTCTTTGAAAGTTGCTAGTACAAGTAGTTCCTAAGTTAACGGATGTGAAACTACGAAAATCCAGGGATAGAGAGAACCGGGGAAATAGTAAGTAGCATTCATGTTTACATGAAGATAAACATCAAAGGAATAGAACATTAAATTATAGGCAGGCACCCACCTGAGCATCCTCTCTGATTCTTAGATTTTGTCCTGCTGGATTCAACAAGTCATTAACAACCTGAAATGACAGAAAACTTTTTAAAGATACTAATGTCATGGAAACCAGAACTAGTTTTTTAAACTATATTTCCAATAGCCGCAATTGGCAAGATGCATATCCAGTGACCCTCGTATCAATGGACAACTTTGAAGGTAATAGTTGAGGGAAAAAATAAAAGAAAGAAAAACATTCCTACGAATGTAAATAGCATAAAGCCCCGGCGTGCAAAAACACACACATGCCCCTGTATCTTTTCAAGGAAGAAAATAAAATAAAGGGTTACTCTGGAACGATGTCATAACCAATTCATATTGTTAGTTGATCTAATCTACATTAATAAAACCTACCTCTACGATTTTTACAAGACAAAAGATAACATTCTGCATATACCATAGAAGTCGGAAGCATTTTAAGAAGCTGAGGGGTGATGGTCCTTGGCCACCCTTAGCTTCATCCCCAATTCTTATATGCAGCTTTAAAGCAATAATGGTTCAAAGTTGTCAGTTTTTTTTAACAGAAATAGAAGTTGTAACTTGGAAACAAAAGGAATCAGAAAGCAACACAAATAAATTACTATAGTTGCTAACCAATTACCAAAAAGAGGTTTCTAGGAACTTCAGGGATATTTTCCATATCTTAGCAGAAGTGATGGGTACCATGGCAGCATGGCTTGCAGATGGACCACTGGGTTTGTAGTAACTCTAAGAAATCTCATTGAGAACTCTCATCTCCTATAATAATATACCATCTTCAACTACATCAGCTACTATCTTTTTCTATCCCGCTGTTAAAGTAAGTGATAATAATCTTACAAGGTTATCCCATTTTTGGTGTAGTATTTTTACAGCCCAAGAAGATTATTTATGTGAAACTAAACTATAAGTTGGTTTTACCAGATTAACAAAACATATATGGAACAATAGCAGACACTTCAAATTTTCAGAATGCAGTTTACATATTATGACCCACAAATCAAACAGAAAAATGAGAAGTCCTGTACTACATCAGCCACTCTAGGAACTCGAAACGAAGAGCTACAACCACATTATCCAACAAAAGCCTCACATGTCCTTGTAACACCTCCATCTCAAGAATCAGCAAAATTCTCCTAGAAATAGTGAACAGAAAATGTAAGAAGCTAACCTCATTGTAGATTTCCAAATACGAGACACGAAGGAGAAACTCTCGGCTTGGAGTCTGGCCCATAGTTAATGTCAAGTTAGAACTTTTACTTCCAAAATTTAACTATTATACTTCAAAAAGTCCACTGGAATATAATGTACATAAGTACCTCTTGAATGATACTGAAAGCATCCTTGACAGCCAATGGAATAATACCAGGAGACCTCTGATCACCCTGCCATTAGTATAACAAAACTAACAGCATGAATTGTCATCACAAGTGTTAAGTTTTGAATGTAAGTGCAGTGTTAGGGACAAAAAGTAACGACTATCAAAGCAGTTAAGGATTTGGTTAAGTATGAACAATGTTTTCACCAGGTTACAATACAGATAAGCCACAAGGCCCACAATTATCACTGAACCAAAAATCAGAACGTTTCTTAAGCATACACTCTCAATGGCTCTAGAAATAATGGTCGGCTTCAGAAAAAACTACCAATTATGATATTACAGTGATTTTTTGGAGGCCTAGGTTTGGTTTGTTCTTCAAGCTATGAGGAAATGTGGGACAAAACTTGCCAATTATCAAAGATCATCCATTCAACCATATAGCAGATAGAAAGCCAGGAAACTGGGAAAACACATTTCAGTTGTCTTAGTCCTTCGACTCCATTTGAGTTTTACCAGCTGCAACACATTTGCCGTGGACAAGCAGATTATTTCCATCTATATTTCTGCTGTCCTAAATGTTCTTTGCATACAATGCTACAGGCATGGAGGCAGGGAAAATAACCAACAGTGGCTATGGACACTGTCATCATGTTCTACACAAGAAAACAGGACTTCTTGGTTTATCCAGGGTATTTCATCATGACGGGTTCTTTCTCATATCTTTTTCCATATTCTGTATAACCACAAAGGAATCCTGCTGCTTGTGCTGGAAAATTCCGAGATTTCTTTCTTCCCATCTATGATACACTGCAGCTGAGAAAGCGAGCTTAAACGCAGAGGCTCTAAATATTTTCCCCCTTACATTCTGAGCAGACCGATCCAGCTGAAAGCAAAGTTAAGATATCGATCTAGCAATACAACATTTTCTTCACATGCTGCCACACTTGTTTTAAGAATTGTTAACCAAAGAATAGATGGTAATTACCATCAGTTTTTCCAGAACAAAGAAAATAATTATCAGGAATAACCCCCATGAGGTCAGTCCATAATCTGTCCCTAGTAGCCAACCTGCCCTTGCATGCCAACCAAAGGATCAAAGACCACCAAGGAATATGGTGGGGGAACCTAGCTCTGCAGCTGCAACATTTCTGATAGCTTCCCAGGAAGATCGAACAGTATATTCCTCAGAAGGGTGCAAGGTCCACACCACTCTGTCCTCCAATGCAGGATTAGGCTTAAAACTAGCAGGGGTTAAACTGATAATTTCCTAAGTCACTGGATTTCTACTAGACCACTTCCAAATGCCTTGAGAAATAATAGGCTCAACCATGGCATTTAAGGACCTTCCAAGGTTATAGACAACCCTATTCCCAAATCTCTGGTAAATTGGGCCTGTAGAATTTGGAGTCATAGACAACCCTATTCCTTAGTCTCAAATGCATGTGAACTGTATCCCAAGACATAGACCCTGGGAATAAAGAGATTACAAGAAAAAAGAGCACCAAGGCCAAAGAAATGCCACAACTTTGGAGTACCTAGTTTCAGTTGCCATCTGAAGTAGCAGGATAACTTTTGGCTCTCACAACCATTTGTTTTATCATTTAAAGCATTATGAAGCGCTTGTCTAATGATAAATCTGCCCCTTTTTTGAGACCTCTGTTTCTCAAAGCTACCTTGGCAACTTAATCAATAGTTAGACTTTATGTTGCATGAGCTCTAGTATGAAGTTAAAACTGTTAATCTAATCCACCTCCTTTTCTTGAAAGCATAAATGGAGGAGTTATTGTGCCTGTCAAACATCAGTCTGTATGATCATTGACTGAAACATAATAAAAATATGACACACCATACTGGCATATTTTGACAATGTTAATGACTTATAAAAATCTGGCCATGACATGGCGTGGACAGCATGAAATTAGCCCATGTTTACCTATATAATTGAAATAAGGTGAAAGTACACAGAGACCCCCTCAACTCTCACTTTTTCCCACAGAGACCCCCCTAATGGTTAAAATCGCCCATACAGACCCCCTCAACTATATGAAATGGAAAATTGGCTAACTCTGTTAACGGAATGAGGAGAAATGACTATTCTACCCCTAACAAATCGCCCACAATGACCCCTCATCTATAAAAGTTGTCCACGTTGACCCATTCATCTTAACGGTCTTTTTGATAGAAGGGTGCTGATTGGTTAACGGTTATAGTTGAGGGGGTTTGTATGGACAATTTTAAATGCTAGGGGGTCTCTATGGGAATAAGTGATAGTTGAGGGGGGTCTCCGTGTACTTTCACCTTCAAATAACAATGATCTCATAGGTGTTACAAATCCTAAAAACAAAAAGTGTGAAATAGAGATTTAATAAGCGTAAATCCACATTGTTTGGACTCTAACTATCTTCAAACTTGTGATGAGCATCATGAATGTATAAGTGATAGCCCCCGTGTCCGAAGCTTGTGTGGTATAAGACAATAATGCATCTTGTTCGAAATGCCAACTGTCGCACCTTCTTAGAAGTGCCAGACATGGCACCTTCTTAGAAATGTCTGTGCTTGTTGTAATCTTAAAACAACAAAAAATATATTCTTAGAACCCAAAACACGAAATGCTTGCCACATACAGAATATCAAAACTGTCACCGCTATGGAAGATTCAATGTCAAAACAGCAATACACCAATATTATATATCAAAGAAATCTCCCTTACATGCATAGTGTGAGTCTTCCCACTGCTTGTCACTCCATATGCAAAAATTGTGCCTGTTCTTAAAATAAAACATAAAGGAATTCAACCGAAGACAATTGAAACACCAAGACTGTTAACAACAATAAACATATATGAACTTTGATTAACAAGAGGTTAATCAAAGAGAGACAAAGAAACATTCCATTAAAACTTTGAGGCCATAATAACATGATGTCAAAATGACTTGCTAAATGAAAGATGTGTTCCCCAGAGTAAAAGTTCATTTCCAGCAACAGAATGTACAAAGTAAGTATGCCAAAAAATACTACCATTAATGCCTTCCATAGCACCACTGACAACATGTTGTGCAGCAACATCGTAGACATGACGTGTGGTGGTTGTCGGGCCGAACACTCGATCTGGAAGCATTAAAATGAGAAAATAATTTATAACGTTAATCAAGTTGTTCACATGCATTAGTTGGGAAAATTGACCTGAACATAGCCAGAAAACAACAATCTGAATTCCTATTGGACGAGCAAAGAATTATAGTCATTTTCTTCCAAACAAAAATTCTAAAAAATTTCGAATACAAGAAGTTATCGTTTCCCTACGTATGCAAACCCTAAAACCCTTTTTTTAAGTATGGCTTCAAACAGATTGAGTAACTCAAGCTCAGGTTAAGCTTGGATAAGTGACTGTATGTTTATCCCTCAATTCCACACCCAAAACAACCTCAACCAAATAAAGAAGGAAACTTATGGCCCACTGAACTATAAGCAAAGGAAACTTATAGCCTTGAGCTCCTCATATTTGGTTGCCCATTAGTCTTGCTTCCCCTACTTGAGGCTGTAACCTCCACTTTTCAAAATATAAAGTAAGGCTCCAACCAACAAAAACTGCATTGTCTTGCCAATAGCTCCTAAACAGGGATGGAGTGACAACAGACTTAACCTGCAGCACCAATATAAAAGAAGTGGCTGCTTCACAATTGATCTTGAAAGGCTTCTAATTCTCCCACTTTTGCCAGGTCCAATTTTAACTTACAGGAGTGGCCCAGAAACCACAGGTCTTGCTCGGCATTACCCAGCCATTACGTGATGTGCCTCCAATGCCAATAGCGGAAACTGTGCCATATTTAAGCAGAACTCTATCTCCAAAATGCAAGCAGGATCATCATTAGAGCCATCATACTTGTTCTTTTTTGAAATCTAGAAGGGACTCTAATATATTCAGTATATTTCACATTCGCTCGACTCTTTCACAAACAGATGGGAGCGAAAATACTTCTCTCTGATTACAAGTCTTGTGGCACGCACTTTAGGTGTTTCTTGAAAAAAGATAGAGAAATTTCACTCTTCAAAACTACTGTTCCCACTTCTTTATAGCATCTTTGTAATTGAAAAAATATTTTGTTTCTTCATTAAACAGGTAAATATCACTTGACAGTTGAGAACTATGTGTTGCTTGAACCTATTGACATGGAAATCACCGACATAAAGATAGTAATATCAATATACACATACGTACGAAATACCTACCTCACTCAAATAAACAATTTGATTCCCCTTAATAAACAAAAATTGACAGCTACAGGAAATCTACCAAAATTGGAATAATCAAAATCTACACACAACCGTACATATGCATACCGTATGCGTATGCTATTGTCGGATTATGCTCATTCCGCACAATTGTTTCTCCATCTGCGTACCACGCAATCTCCTCCCCATGCCTAATTTCTCTCGGACTGCTCCAATAAAAACAATATAATCAAAACTAAATCGTCGAAAGAATAAAATGCAGACAATTACAAATAGTACCTAGAATTTGGAACTGGAAAAAAAAGGAAATAGAAGGACCTGAGGGGGCGAAACCGGACAGTAACGGTGACGTTCTCTTTGGATCTCTCAGAATCTGCGGGAAGGCTCTCGGAGTAGAAGTACTGCGGCTTACTTGTAGACGCCGGTGAACACAAGCCGTCCACTGAAGGCTCCTGAAAATGCTTGGACGACGACGTCGTGGAGGTCGACGGAGAATTCGCTCCTCTGGAGCTCGGTTTCTTGGGTTTCGATCCGTGTCTCGACGACATTGTAGAAGATTATACAAATGCCAAACAATTTGTGCAAATCAGCTTATAATTTTAAAAAGGAAACAAATGTGTATACAACTAGGGGTGAGGGATCTGACGAGGAGAGAGAGAATGGATGAAGGAGGAGAAGGAGGAGAAGAACATCATCATCATCATAATGTTTTATCAGTATTGGTGTTAGGGTTTAAGAAGGAGGCTTTTAGTAGGTAAACAAAAAAATAATGTCTTTATAAGCGTGCCTTGGAAGCGATGCCCTTTCCTGGAAGGCAAAATCGCATTTTCATCAACCCATACCTTTTTTTCCCAGGGAGGAGAAGAGAAAGTATAGAGAGAGAGAGAGAGAGAGAGAGAGAGTGTGTGTGACTGTGTGCGTGTGTGTAGAGGGGAGTAGAGAGAGGAGTGCGTGTTACCAACTGTGGCCAAACTGCAATGGGGCCGGTGGGGCCGATTCATCTTAGTAAATTCTTAATTAGAAATTGGTTTGTCAACATTAGTGTAATTAATTCGTAAAAAAAACATAAGTGTAATTAATTAGAATATTGTTTTTTACCCATTATTTTATTAACCTCACTCCCCTCCCCTGTTAATTATTATTACTACTCTACAATCATGAAATAAATTGAATTCATGGTCTCACGTAGAACTTCCATATGTTATTCATTATACTCGTAATTATTATGGGATAGATAAAATACAACTCTTCATCCCACAGAGATAGTTCACCACGAAACGACGTTTAATTTTTAGATTGTAACATAGAATTTTTTCGTACATAATTCTATCAAATTCTTGTCACCAAATTAAAAATCTCAATAATTCTTTTATTTGGGGTCCAAAAGTTTAGGAAATTAATATTTATGCTCACTTTTTTGATGCAAGCGCACTTTACAGTGAAAGTGGAGCGCCTGCATAAAAAAAGAGAGGGCGAATATCAATTCCTTATAATAGTTATGAATGGAAATACTATACCCTTTAACCGAAAATTAAATGTTTTTTTTGTAATTGACTATCTTTTATGGAATAATATATATTTATATAGTCTATCTATGTCACCCATCTCGTATATTGTGTATAATTTATCGATCCAACCTTCCTATATAAGAATAATTCATGTATGTATTTTTATATGTATACACGGGTGTGTGTATTTTATTATATATATAAGTACACGCGGCTTGATTTTCATGGAGTTTGATTGTTTTCGAGTATCACTAATTGGTGGAAAATGATTGTCCCCGTCTGAAGTGATTAAGGGGATGATAAAATTATTCTTCTCGCGATTCTCAATCTTCTCATCCCATAAACAACATAGAGGAACAACGAAGGAAATATCTTATCGGTGGAATGATATATTTTTCGGTAAATATGATCTTCAAGTACTCGCTTGGATCAAATCTAAATAAATAGAAGTTGGGCGATGCATGAGCAATGACCCGAAAAACACATTGTGGTGGGAAAATGATAGTAGTACTACATTGATAGTAGCAAACAAATACAAAATTCAAGAATTGGTGGAAAAAAAAAACCCTACCATTTTGAATATGTTTAGATCCACATGAGAAAATAGGACTGACATTTTAATTAAGAATATCTATAAGAGCCTAGAATTGGACATAAACTTTGTCTAAAAGTTTGATCGAAAACTTGCAAATGAGTCCTATAATAATATACATAAAACGAGGCCGTAGCCTTTACAGAATGAAATTCCACTTTGGTACTTTTTTCATTTTTTTTTGGTACGTCTGAATATTGCTTTGGTACTCAACTGCACTTTTAAGTTCCTTCAAATCTTCCACACACATTATTATTATTATTTTGAGAGTTTTTTTTAAAAACATCCCTCCAACTATCCACCAGATTTTTACTTAGTCCTCAAACTATCAAAATGTTTTATTTAGTCCTCCAACTATTGGCTTGCATTTTATTTAGTCCTTCCGTTAGAAAGTTAACGGCTACGGCAAAAGTTTTGTTAAAAAAAAAAAAAATTCCAACCACCAATTTGCAATCCTATGGAGTAGAAACGTGATTATGAGAGCCTTAGAGACAAAATTTGATTATGTCTCTTTAAAATAATATGATCAGAATAATAAGATCTTCACACACATATTCATTAAATAAAAAGTTAGACAATTGGATCAAACATCTATAGGTATTGGATTGAGCTGATTTTTAACTTGGGCCCTTGAAAAAATATTTTACATTTAGGCTTCGTTTGTTTGGACGTAAAATATTTTCCGATAAAATGTTTTACCTATTTTTTGGTGTTTGGTTGTGTAAAAAATGAGAAAAATATTTTACATGTAAAATATTTTCCATCAATTGGATGAAAATGACTTACTTTTAAATTTTCCGTAAGTTATTTTCCGAAATGAACCTGCTGCATTCTCTTGTAATTCTCACTGCTCAGTTTTTTCGACCGCCAATCCTAATCCACGTTTAATTCCAATAATCTCATATCTATCCACCGTTTAAACTCTCCATCTCACTCTTTACACAATACCTATAGATGTTTGATCCAATTGTCTAACTTTTCATTTAATGAATATGGGTGTGAAGATCTTATTATTCTGATCATATTATTCTAAAGAGACATAATCAAATTTTGTCTCTAAGGCTTTCATAATCACGTTTCTACTCCATAGGATTGCAAATTGGTGGTTGGAATTTTTTTTTTTTTAACAAAACTTTTGCCGTAGCCGTTAACTTTCTAACGGAAGGACTAAATAAAATGCCAGCCAATAGTTGGAGGATTAAATAAAACATTTTGATAGTTTGAGGACTAAGTAAAAATCTGGTGAATAGTTGGAGGGATGTTTTTAAAAAAAACTCTTATTTTGATGTTATCTTTCTTTCACATATCACACACAACCAAATGTCCATTAAAAATAGGAGTAGGACTTATTTTAAGTGAAAACTCAATCCTACCTTGATAATAGAAGGTACATTATCTTCTAAAAATTGATTTTATATTACTAATTACAGAACGTGTTATTGAAGTCCTATACTTCATTAAGTATTTGACAACGTAACTCTGCTAACTCTATCACTCAGACTCCATTTATTCATCACCCAAACTCAGCCTCAATGATACCATAACATCATAATTATGCTATACAATTTTTAACTATGTAACCCTAACCATCTCATCATTTGGTTAACTTCACTTGCAATCTAATTTTTTGGGAATAAGACAATTAATATTACTATAAGCAACTTAACACATGCAATCATGTTTTTAGTGCAAATCAAGGGATAATCCAAATACGAGTACTGCCATATATAGTCTTTAACTTGAACTCTTGTATTTGTTATTACTTTTTCCAACAAATACAATGACATCATCCTATATATGAATTAGTATCTCAACACCAGTGGTCAAGTCAGGGATTTTGGATTTTGTCATGGTTCGCACCTCATTATTTTCGATCAAATTTTGATGATCTGAACTGTTCAATGTGTTTAAAACATGTTTTTAAGGGTACCCGTGAGAAATCGGCAAAAAATGACTGGGAAGGGCTTGATTTGAACAGTTTTTCAAAAAATGAATTTTAAGCGTTTTTTGAAAAATTGCTCAGATCAATCCCTTCCTGGTCATATTTTTTGCCGATTTCTCGCGTGTATCTGTAAAAACACATTTTATTGAACGGTTCGGATCATCAAAATTTGATCGGAAAAATGAACTTCCGCACGAAGTCTGTATCGTAAGAAAATTCTGAAATCCTTGACCTGAAGAGTATTGATCGAGTATCTCAATATTGGTGTTAGAGAAGCTGATGAACCTATGACTTAAATGAACTTGGAACAAGCAATCATCCACTTAGGCTAGCTTGCAAGCAGGGTTGAGTTGGGATTTATTGACAATCGGGTCAAGTACTTAATCATCATTAGTTTGTAACGACACAGTGCAAAGATTAAAAGAAGTTATGGGACAATTGTGCAGTATTTTGCGGGTCAATCAATGTGAAAAATAGCACTAAAAATGCAGCAACTCGAGGAACATTTTCCAATCCCAATGATGTCAAGTGCTAATTAAGACCAAAAGTGTGTCGATAAAATGCCAAGAGCATGTCCCTACTCTTCTTCAGACAAAATTGGGAAGAATCACCAATGAATTTCCAATCCCTCTCCTTTTCAAAGTTTCAAACACATGTTCAAGTTTAGCTTGTTTTATAAAACAATCAAAATTATTTTTTAGCTTTGATCGAGTCTAACACGAGCCGATCTCAAGGAGATTGCATTTTTTATACCTCAAAAGCTGAACGAGCTGATTATAGTAGCTGGTTCGAGCTTGGTTAAAAAACATAATGAGTATCCAAAAAAAAAAAAAGTTCAATTAATCTTGGTTTGTAAATGTAAGCAATCAATTTTGAACGAGCTTTTCAATTAGTGCAAATTGCGTCAAGTTCGAGTAGATTGGTTCGTAATCAACTCTACACACATGTGAACTTAAATCTTACAAACTACTAGTTCAATTCCCACATGAAACATGCTTGTGATAATGTGAACGAGACAACTCTCACATCAGCTATAAGATAAGTTTTAGATCATAAGCTCATAAGTGTAACGTGGGCTTCTCCCAATGATTTATTTAGACAATTAAGAAATGAGTTGGCTTAGGAATCAATCAACAAACCAGAAATGTCTCAGTATTTTCTAAACCTTGCCAAGTTTGTAATAAACTCAATCGAACAAAAGTGAGCCAAAAGAACCTCTCAACACAAATCAACATATAGGTAATGGGTTTTATAAACCCCAACCAATTATTATATTCCAAGCTATGAAGCAGGTCATATACATACGTCCAATAGCCAGCTCCTATGCCCATTGACATATATGTAGAGAGAGAGAGAGGGTGATCGTGCTTATGTCAAAAAAGCAGCTGACCTTCCAGGAAAATAGAAAGTTCATGCCACAGTCAAGGGTTATAAGTTCGGTTGTTTGCTGGGGTTTTTTTGAAGTTGGGTCGCGAGATAGTAATTTTTTGTGAATCTCCTAATCTCGGCATGGATAACCTACAATTGACCGAAATGGAAAGGGAATTAGTTGAGGTGCGTATGAATTGGTCTAGACACCCTCGACCGTCGGAAAAAATAAGAATGTCCACCCCACAATTGGTGGTGCAAATACTTTGAGTGTGTGCCGCATAAGGCTCTGAAATGATTTGTACCTTTGGGCCCATACTACTCCCATTTATCTGCTCTACTCCAACGCAGTGGAAGAAAAAAAGGCTGTCTCCCAACCACTCTTTGCAACTAAAGGATTCCTCTTGTCTTGGACAATGATGCATTCCCCTTTTCTTTTCAAATGTACTTCTTACATATATTTGCCCTCCACAATCTTTAAAATCAACCGGGGTGATTCTATTTTTTGAACACAAAAAAATTTGCCAATCGGCTAATAGTCCAACGACACTTTCTCACCTCTTCCACATGAAGGTGAGGGTTTGATTCTTGTCAGAAGCGCGAGTGCTTGATGTAGTGCATTTGTATGCCACTTAGCGGCAGAGACGGATCCACACTACAGCGTACGGGGGCCACGGCCCCCACGTGGTTTCGAATTTTTATATATATTTTTTAAATATCAAAATTATTGTGAGAACATATGCTTCGGATGGAGGATGAATTTCTCACAAATGCTTTGGTTATATTTAATGAGAAGGAAATTACTACAACAATTAGTTCCAACTCAATCATAAATGACTTTTGAATTTAAGGTATCGTTAAATTCCATTTTTATACATGTTTGGAGTATAAAATATTGGAAAACTTTTATTTTTTCATCTATAATTTAGTTGTTTTGTGTTTGTAAAGATCACCTGTTTTTGGTTTGTAAACATCTCCTAGATATTGTGTCTTGTAATAGGTATTATTTTGTTATTCAGATATTTTATATTTTTGAACATTGAAATTTCAAAATTTTATTATTCATGTTGTGACCGGCCCCCTCGTATAGAAAATTCTAGTTCCGTCCCTGCTTAGCGGTACCCCTCTTACCATCACCTTAGAAGTAGGCGAGACATCTATCGAGTGTAAAAATGAAAAAATAAAAAATTCTCTCTACCCCCCATAAAATAAAATAGAATAAAAATCTAATTACAAACTCTTGTTTCATATACGTAGAGTCGAGTATTTACATCCCTCGGCACCTCTTCCCTTTCTCCTCTCTCTTTCTCCCACTTGGAAAGAGAAACTTTATGGTTAATTTTGATGAGGTTGGGCGGTAGAGAAATTTTTGCATTTTTAAACTTATTATTACACTAAGTCTAGGTACACTACATCTAACCACTACACCATCCACTACATTCTTTGTAGGGCCCACTCCGGATCCCAAAAAAATACAGAAAAATGTCCATAAATTTTAAAATAATATATTATGTGGCCCTATAAAAAATTAGCCCCAACAAATATCGGTAAGTATTATTTCTAAATTCGTAGGGGCGAAACTGTGCAGTTGAACAGTTTCGTCCCTATAAATCAAGAAATAATACTTACCGATATCCGTTGGAGCTGATTTTTTACAGAACCCCATAATATATTATTTTAAAATTTATGGACATTTTTCTGTATTTTTTTGGGACCCGGGATGGGCCCCACAAAAAATGTAGTGGATGGTGTAGTGGTTAGATGGTAGTGTATGTAGCATCTCTTATTATTAGTAATGGGTGAAGAAAGAATGCAATAAAAATAAGGAAAGTAGCAATGAATGATGATGTTTATATATATTTGGAATGGATATAGATAGGAGTATAATACTATGAATTAGAACAAACTGTACGTTCTCATTAAAAAAATGATGTCAAAAACTAAAAGTATCTGAAGGGTATAAAGTTGTTTTTTGTTTTTTGAATAATAAGAGTACCTCGATGGATTAATTTTATATTCATCCCAAAATATTATTACTCTATTATACTTCAAATGCAGACTCAAGGATCTCACGAAGTCTTGCTAGATATGTAGGTAAGCGACTTCGTTCCCACTAGACTAGACTTAGCACTTTATAAGTCCAAAACACAGAGTTGTATATAATTGAGTGTGAACCATATATAAGAGATACATAAGTATTTTTTTTAGGCAACTCAAGGGAATAAATGAAGTAGGAGTACATGATTACCCAAATTAATTGAACTTTTGTTTTCTTCAAATTTGGAGAATTCTCACCAACTATATTCATAGGTATTTTTGGGCAACCATCCAACTCATTATGAGATTGACTCAACAGTGGCACAGCCTGAGTAATATTATCCATGATTGCAGGTAGATGAGGCATCTGGGAGTGGAGATGATTGATCATGTTCACCGCGAAAGAAACAAGTGTGAAAACTTATTAGCTAATATGAATTTCAATGATGACTTAGACTTTCATATTTTCGATGTTGTTCTAGATTGTATTATTTGGCATCTTTGCGATGGCTGAAATTGGGTCGAGTATCCTAGACTATTGTATGACTCTTAATTAGTTTATGTTATGTTCCTGATTTACCACACACACACAAAAAAAAAAGAGAGGTATTTTTGGGCCACCCAAGGGAATGAAGTATAATTACCCAAATAAAGTACTATTAAAATTATAGTATTTCTACTAATTGAAATAATTGCCCAAAGATATCATTGAACTTTTGTTTTCTTGTAATTTGGAGAATTCTCACCAACTATTCATCAACTCAGACCGATATTGTACTCCTCCAAACGGACCCAATATGCAAAAAGTGTTATTACTCCACTAGGTGGCAAGCAAACATCTTGCTTCTCATGATTGCTCACAAATGATGATAATTTGGCACCAATGTGAAACTTCAACGCACCTGTGATCCAAGACATTCATCCTAAAAAAAATGGATAATATAAATTTACTCAAAGAAAATTAGACCAAACCTTTCACTTTAAAACCATACTAAACAATACCATGGTAAGTGATTACAATAATAAGAAGATTATGATCACACTGCATGACTTGTTCGAGTCATGTGAATTGGCATGAAATAACCAAAGGCTACTTGTTTCTCCTTCCATCAAGGTCTTACCATTGGAAGCAGTTAATTACATTAGCACAGAAGTATGGGTCTCCACATAAGAAACCAAAAAAAAACAGTGAGAGCAAGATAGTCTACTTAGCCGTCTTCTCACAACTTGTCTCTCACTTGCAATAGGCCACAACAACAAAAAAAACTGACAAATCAATCGTTGTAAGTTTAGAACAAAACTAAATCACTGATATATGATATATGAGCTGTGTAAATTTGTTTATCGACAAAATATCACACAGTTTATGAATGGGCCAACAAGAAGCAAAAAGTATTGAAACCACTAGCAAGTTGTTTATACTAATTACTCACCAAACATAGTATAACATAGTATTTATAGAGTGACAGGTTGACTAGTATATTCAAAGATATCTCTACCTTATAAAAAAAATGAAGTTAAACAATACTGATGGGCTGTAACATCAATAGAATTTGTTAAGAAATGACTTTAGTGATTAGTACAGAAGTGAGCCACTGTTGGACGCAATTATGCATGCAGGTAGCACTTCTTCTAGAGAGAGAATGAGGAGAGATTTAGAAAGAGAGTCAATAATTCTAAAAGGGTTATCCTTTCTACCAACTGCTGTAGAAAAATCACTAAACTTTAGCTAAACTTTCTACCTTATCCTCAAGGGCGGAATCAAGAATTGATTCTATCCTGGGCTAACCCAAAATTAGTGTTTTCAATTATATAGATTGTATCGGGATGCGTATGACATGTCTTAAGATATGTTTGTTGGAAGAGTATGAATTTCTATTATTCAGTTGAATAAGATTTTTGGAAAAGAAAGAATACTAAAGACAAGAGTGAAGAATTAGACACTTGAACTCAACCTTTTTTTTTTGGGTTGTTACAAAATAACTAAAACTCATCCCTATTTATACTACTCAATGGAAGACTCTAGTATAAAAATATTTTCATACAAGATAAACTTTGAGGTACATGTGACTAATTCTCCCAAAAAATTCTAAATATTTCATAAGGATATTCTAAAACTAGATATTTTAGAGTTTCTAAAAACTAGATACTATTTATATCTTCTTCAATAATATCTTCTATCTTTGGATTTTGTCGATTGAACTTGTTTGGACTTAACTTTCTCGTGTCAAATATTAAATTTAGTTTATGGTTCAATAATGTTAATCATAATTAATAGACAATTAAAAAGTAGATACACCTAATACCGCCAACAAATTATGCTTATATTTAAAAAAAAATTAAGATACAAAATTTCAAGTCTCTCAACTGGGACCTATTGCATTAAGATTTTATGTACCCTTTATTAGGGAAAGAAAAGTCAAGTAAAATACAATCAAGGTATGATTTTTTCTTTTATACAAACCATATATTGAGGTTGAATGTCTATCAAATGGTTTGAAAGATTCCATAATTAGATCAAATGACTTAGATTAATGCATTCGGGGTTCCGCTTCTTGACATAAGTTCTAACTTTTCCCAACAAAAAAATCAGACGATACGTACTGAATTAGAATACCCATATAAATCATAGGATACGCGGTCATATAGTGTAATTTCTATACAAAAAAGATACAGGGTGGGATACGTATTATTCTCAGAATGAGACGATATAAATCGTATGATATGTATAATGTATTATAGGTATTTAACAACTCTGGGCAAAATAGTGTATATAATATACATACGGGCAATCTCTAATAAATAAGGTCTGTAATCCAATCCATGCACCACACGTATGGCTATTATCATCATATCATTGACCTCATATTGTGAATGTAGATGGTAACGAGTGTGAACATTGGATATCTATTTCTTAGGATAACATATAGTGGTGTCTTTAAATGCACAATATGAAAAAGTCGCTCCCATACAAATTCTTGGACATCAACAAATCTCAAAAAATGCTTCAAATTTTGTTGTTGTTATTGCATTATAATTTAAACCTAAAAAAATAAGATTGTAAGAACCAAAAATTTAAAATTTAAGCACACCAACCAGTGTTTTGCATGACTGAATCAACTAAATCAGTAAAAATCTAACCACAATTCGATGTACTTGAATAGTATTTCTGCTCAAACGTAAAAATAAATAAACTAGATGAGAGATTAAAGAAATTCTAGTTTTCCTCATCAATGAGAGATTCAAGGATTTTAATAGTAGCATGTTTACCTTGTTGGAGACCAGGATAATGTTCCAGGTTCATTAAGAGTGATGGACTCTAAGATTGAATAATGAAAGTCCAATTTTTTGGTTTAGCATAAACCCTAGATGTTAGTCCTTCGCCCAAATCATGAAATGAAATTCCTTGAGTCAATTTAATTGGGTTTTCAGCTCTGAACAATTAACAAAAACCCCTGCCCTTGACAGTAGTAGAGAGGGAGAGTACGGAAGAGAAAGCAGAAAGAAAGAACGTAGGAGAGAGGGAGAGAAAATAAGTTGGTGGGATGGATTGAACTAAAAAAAATGAATTGAGTTTTTGTTTTTTTCTCAAAGTGACCTAGGCTATAGCCCACATTAGCCCTTAAGTACTTCTGCCCTTCTCCTCCCGGGCCTCTGAGAACTACATCAAAACTCAAATAAAATGTAAACAAAAAGTCTAGGAATACAACTTTCTAGCACAACTATGTTCCGAACTGTTTGATATATCTAATGGTTCTGGACGCAGTTGTGTCCAGAG
>BPLS01000388.1:68185-91208 GCA_019656275.1 Rhododendron kiyosumense | reverse complement strand
CTGTGTTTTAAAATAGTGTTCCTAGCATTGGTTGACTGAAATAAATAGTCTCAGGTAGATAATCATGGATTCTAGATCCAATATGCATTTCAAAGACTAATTACTCTAGGGGAAGGGTACTGTGTTTTAAAATAGTGTTCCTAGCATTGGTTGACTGAAATAAATAGTCTCAGGTAGATAATCATGGATTCTAGATCCAATATGCATTTCAAAGACTAATTACTCTAGGGGAAGGGTACTCAAGCCCAGCTCCAATCTTCCTTGTATGTATCTCTGAATCCAACTCCAATGGACAACCTTCCCATGACAATAAACGAAAAAACAAGTGAACGACCTTCCCAGTATAACATTACTCATCAATTACGGCCAAAAAAACAGCCAAGCTGGATACGTTACATTTAACTCAGCTACATGTGTCAAGTGAAGGAGCCGGTGAGTGTCCGAGTGTTGGATTCATCTAATTTCCGTCTCCAGGAAATGGGTATATTCCTGGAAATGTGTCGTGTCGAAATACTGATTTTCCTGGGTATATTCCTCTATTCTCTAGGATGAACGGTGTTTACAAGGTGTCTCATGGCATTTGATGCATAATGACAAGTTAAATTCATAGTTCTTGGTAAATTCGAATAATACAACATTACATACCAGGAGTACTTTCTGACAGGAACTTGATGAAATATTTTCAACCAGAAGCATGAAACATAAAGAAATCAGATGGTTAAGAAGCCAAAAACAAGGGAGAAAACACAGACAACGTGTGAACGTTCACTTGGAACACCCTCCATAATTCTTCTCTTTTATGCCTAATAACAAGCCAGAATTTCCATCGAACTCCAAAGTACAACTATGAGAAGTATTCCACATTATTCTGGAGCAAAACAGCAATACTCGTTCTATATTTCCTACCATAGTGTCTTAAAAACCTTAATGGCGCCACACATTTCAGGAACAAAGACTTGAAATTCGACACGTTACGAACAGCAGCCGACGCAGGCACAACAGAAGGAACGTCTCAAGCAGCAACGGAGGAATTCATCTCAGCAAGAACACGGCTGTATGAGTTGTGATCTGGCGTGCTTTTAAACTCGGGAATAAAATCTGAAAAGAATCTCAAAACTGCAGCTAGATGTTGCGAGTCATTAGAAGCATAAGCTGCTTCAAGAAACAATGACGGCCGGACTGAATTAACCTGAAAATCTCCCCCTTTTCAAGTTAAACATCCTTCAAAAGGAACTATAAGTCTACAGCACCTCACCAAAATATGCATACTTGACTGTTTGATGAACATAATAGCTCCAATAATATCACAAACTGGAATTGTGAGTCCTCTTCATTTGATTAAAAAAATATACACGATTTGCATCAGACTAGTATCACACTCCCTCCGTCTCATCATTTTTGGGGTCCCTTTTTGGGAGTCCAAACTGTTTTAGGGGACGTGCATTAAGTGCAGGTCTCTTTAGAAAATTGGCTTTGATTTTCTATGTTTCCCCTTACTTCTCACTTTTAAGAGTACTTTCAATCATTTACGAGGTTGGTCTTTGGAAATTTAAACACTTTTTCGCTTGAAAGAGGACTACTTTTCGGGACATCAAGGACTAATGTTAGGGATGGTGGGAGTATGTTTTTCCATTTCCAAGACAGTTATCTGCTATTGTTAACACATTACAAAGCAGACTCCAATTTAATTCAACGAGGAACAACGTTCTAGCCAATTTAAGGGCTTGTTTGGCGGGCGAATAAGGTTTTGGGGAATAAAGAAGAAGGGGGATAAGAGGTAGATATGGTAAAGAAGGAATTAGTTAAGAACGAGGGATTAACTAAGAATGTTAGGTAGTTGAAATGGATGGTTAAGAGTGGATAGATAAAGAAATAAATCAACAATATGAGAGTTTACTTAATGGCCCTTGTATAAACCTTGTATTGAGAATGCTAAAACGGTTTGGAGAGGTTTGAGGGGCAGTCCACTAATTTTTCCCACCTAGATAAGCTAATGATGGTGGTAGGTTGGGTTTCGCCAAGATCCCTGTAGAGGTCTTAGCTTATATGCTGGATAAGCCATCCGGGTGCAATGGGGTACCAAACACTGAATAAGAGTGAGTCTGTATTAGCTTATTCCCCAAGGCCCTTATCCCTTTCCCTTCTCCGCCCGCCAAATGGGCCGCAATAGGTTTGTAACTAAGCATCAACATGGAAGAATGAAGACGGTAAACCCAAATTCATTTTTCCAAAACGCGATTCATACTTTTGCCATAGGTGAGGTGTAGGACGGCTTACCTTGTTCTTCCGTGCATAGCGTAAAGCTTCAAGATAGTACCCATCCTGAACTAGCAACAAAACATAGTCATGATGTAGGGAGAGCTGCCTTAACATATCCAGACCCAACTTCCTTGTTTGGATATTCTGACGGCCTGACTCCAGTAGTTGCAATGCAACTTCTTTCGAGGGTTCAAGAATCTGTTATGGAGCAGACGAAGCTTTAAAACTAAGTTTAATGCAAGCAGAAATATATAAGCATGTCAATACTTTTGGTTCTGGTTGGATAGATAACAAACCTAAGGAACTCTATGTTCAAGTTTAACAAACAGGACTAGTTGTATGTGACATGTGTAACTAGAGTGAAATATGGATTACAAGTACAAGAAGAGTTATATTTTACAAGGATCATTATGTAACTCCAATTTCTAACATGAAAGGTATAAAATAAATTTCTTGCTGACCCCAATAGATAGGGACTTAAGGGTATGTTTGGTTTGGTAAAGGTACCAAATCAATCCCATTAACCAGTTATTTGAAATCCATCACGATAGAGCTCGAAAACTCAATATTGAAAACCCTGTGTATGCTATCAAAAGTAAATTGGAGTTATTCTCACAGCATGATGATTTAAAATCCCTTCATTCGGAATCCATGGTTATCCAGATGGACCTTATAACACCAAGCATACAAATTCATGAACATCAGGTATGGGAAAACCTTGTTTATCACGAACAGCCCCAATTCTGTATATCTCTCATTGCGGGCAAGCAGTTGTACGGTCAACACATAAATATTTGGGTTCACTTTGATCTTTTCCGAGTTAGCACTGCAAAAACAGAATGAAGGAAGAAAAAATTTGAGAGACCCGAACAACAAAAGCTAATTATCTAGTCTTGAAGTGACAAGTGATAACAAAATAGGTTACAACAGCTTTAGTGGCAGATTCCAAACATGCCCTTTATCTTTATTGCACTAACCAATGTTACGTGGACTCAGATAAGTACAAGTAAAAGTCGCATCTAATTCTCATGTCAAGTACATGAGGACACTGCAACATATTCATACTTGGGAAAATGACGGCCAAGGACGTGTTTTGATAATTAATACCTACCAAGGACATTTTCAGTATTAACAAATGTTCTTGGCATGTCCTTGGCGGGTATTAATTATCAAAACACGTCCTGAGCCGTAATTTTCCCTTCATATTTCTTCAAGTATTTCAGTTACTTCAACAAAAGTTGTGTTTCCAAAGTGCCATAGGCTGTTCCAGGCATGTTATGAGAATACGGCACATAGGTCTGCAGTAAGCTTGACCTACGTGAATGTGCAATTACAAATTGCAGACAAATCCCCCACCATTACCCAAGTGTCAAGTGTCCCAAACAGGTACTTTATACATCGAAGAGTCAATATAACAAAGGCTCTAACAAAGAGGACTAGGGGAGCATACCTGCGGAGGAACTCAACAATGATTGCAACTAAGTAAGAAGAGTCTCCAATCTCCTCCTCTACAGGAGCAAATACATAACTGTACATTTCGTCTGGAGAAATCGCTGCAGAAGTAACCTGAGACTCCTGATGGTTGCTAACATTTGCATTTGACTGGTTGTTACCTGGGCCAGGAAGTTGAGATTGTAAAGGTGATTGATGGAATCTCTTACTGTGGCTTTCAGGACCCATCTGCATTTCACTCTCTCCTTTACCACCCACAGAATGCCGATCAACTGGAGTGGTTTTCTGAGGTTTAATGATTTCATTATCCTCAGAATCTGACCCCGAGAAAGTTGAAGATCTACTGATAGACTCATTATGCACTCCACTAGCGGATTCATGTACAGATTTTCCATGGGAATCTACTCTACTGGCGGAATCAACTGTAACAGGACTGGGGCTATCCACCTGCGGAACACCAGAAGTTGAATTCTTCTCTGCTTTCATACCCTTGAAATGACTTCCCGTTTTGAGTGAATAGGAGTAAGAGGTCACTAATATATCTATTGCCCTAGCAACCATGGACACTGGTCTTCGTTCCAGAATATTCGTGCGAGCTATTGCTAAGCATAATTGTTTAGCCTGAGAAAGCAAAAAGTCAAATAGCACAAATTTTGTATGTAATGACATTTAGGCACTTGGCAACAAAATCAAATCAATACGATGCATGACTGGCTGCTTTCACAATTGCTGCATTCTATTGATTTGCCATTCTTGCAAAACTACATTAGAAAACCATGGAACACTATTATCATTTTGGCATACACTACAAGGTAAAGAAGGGATTGTGATGATGGCATATGAGTACTTCAAAGGAAAATCCGTACCTTATAAGCCTCCAACTTACGTCGTTGCAAGAATTCTAGAACTGATGTCACTTCTGAGCTACTGGTAGAAATAGCCTGCAAAGGAAAGAAATTCACATTTAAGAATTAAATATTAAACACGAAAAGGATGCCAAAAAGTACTTGCCTCTAAATCCAGATGGATCTTCCACAAAAGCCCATTAGCAGCATCACAGATGAGATCAGGAACAAGAAAAGTCCAGCCATCACCATAGATGACTGCTTCAATATCACTTAAATCTTTTGCCTCTGAAGTCTCAGCATCCCTAGTATTTGATTGAGAGGATGCAGTAATGGCCCGTGGATAACTTCTCAACAAGAGCGGAAGTGGAGCAGATATAGGTGCTCGGGAATCAGAAAATATGTCGTACAGTATGACAACTTTCGCATCCACTTCGTGGACGAGCAAAACATTATCAACTACACTCACAGCAATCTTGCTTGAATAAATTGGTAATGAACCCTGAAAATGAAAAATAAAGACCTCTGTTAACCTATTTAGGAATGACTCCTTAAAAGTGAAACTAAATAGCCCCAATTTGGGAAGGATACCAAAATATTCCAAAACACTTCGGTCCCATCAACACGGACACATAAAGGCATGTATGCATCAGTAAACTGTACCATCAACAAACAAAATTTCCGTAATGGTTTCCTAACCTCAAGCTCCCACTTGAACAATAACTTCAAAACAAAAATACCACTACCTTACGGATCGAAACACAAGAAAAAAATTCGAGTATTTTGTATTGGCGATCAGAGTGCAGGGAATGAGTATCCAAAACAAATTAGGCAGCAAATGACAATTGTCAAGACATAGGATGTCTACACTTTTCTTTTGATCAAACAATAAGATCAAACCCCTAATTGCACCCCTCCCTTGCAATCCCACATAACTATTCTACTAACAGTGCTACAATAACTTTTGCACAGCCACCTGAGTTTACCTTTATGGTCCGAGTTCAAAGAGAGCATTATAGAACTTATGCATAGAGCTGGCCGGGGATAGATTCTTTAAGTGGCCACATTTAGTTGGGAATAAGGATTTAGATATTTTGGGTACAGCAGAATACAAAAATTGTAGCATGTCATAATCTAAAAGGAACATTTTCAGTTACCAACAAAATGCCAAGAAGACTAGCATATCTAGCCAATGGTCCCAAATAAAGTAAACAGAGCTTCAGAAACAATGTCTCTATATCTAAGGACAAGGCTTGCAATGGGGCTGACCCTAAGCGGTGGGAATTGTAATACAATAGTACTGAGGGGCTGAAGAGCATTACATAATAAACTAGAAGGGGTTTGCTGTAATAAAGGCTAAAGAATCTCAGTTTGTTAATTCTGTTATGAGGTAGTTAATTAGGCGATTGGCAATGTAAGCCAGAGGGGAGGAGATGTTAGGTTTGCATTTTGTATATCCTTTTTCGTGTAATTTGATTCCAGTGATTCTGGGATTCCCCCCTATAATTCTTCCTTTTGTCTAATAAGAATCAATCCAGTTCCATTTGAGCTCTTTCCTTTCTAATCTCACAAATCCCATTTCCAAAAGGACTCTCGGATACAGTTTACAAGTCTCCGAGAACTGTTCGTGTCCGAAATGCCTCTTTTGCAGAACTGCACAGGTTATAGTCTTATAGATATATTTATGTGCTAATATACCGATATACGCATATAACGAAAATAAAGTGTGAACGTAAAAGTCCGACAATCTAGTTTAAAGGCTCTATTTCATGAACAAATCAGAAAGTTTTAGGCTTCTCAAAAATCCCTGAAATTAAAAAGCCTAAAGGAGGTGGAATAGATATTACTTCCACATTGTTTTGATTTTGGGAATCAACCCCAAGTTCTTAACTTCAAACTTGTTAAGGGAATCCTAAGTTTCTAGTTGGAGACATGTTTGCCAAGTGCTTGGTGGTTCTACTTCTTGTTCTTTGCTTTTGTCCATTCTTTCTGTTCTTCTGGAAGAGTCAAGTGGAGCCGTTTACAGACATTATTTTCCAGTCAATATTCCTGAATCACGTGCTTGTTGAAATGGTAATGCACATCCCTTTCATATAAATACACCCCTAACACATGTTTGTTCCAAAAGTTCCTCTCACCACTAGAACTAGATCAACTTCACAGGAACGGAACTTAATGAAGCACAAGCTAGAGGAACCACAAACAAGAGTTTACCTGTTGCACAACAGCATCTCGGTAAAACCTATGTGAGTGGAGTAGCATTGCAACTCTATCAACTTGCAAGCAATATATTCTACCATAACTGTGAATGGACAGAAGAAGTTAAAATCACATGATGGTTAAATTTTGACTCAATACTAACAAGAAACTCGGGACTTAGGGTGGGAAAATGGGGATAAGAACCTAAACCTTACATGGTGACAATGTGAACATCTTCAGCAGCTAGGACTGGCTTACTGTTAGCCTCAGATTTAGCCATTGCCATATCAAACCTTGGCAAGCGAATAATCCCTGCAGCTGAAAGCTAAACAGAAGACAGAAACTGTGTCAAACTAACAGAGAAACAAGCTTTAGGCTGTGAAATCAGATGAACATAATAACCAAAGGATTCACACCTCCCTGGACAAATTTGTTACTAATAAAAACTGAAATCTTTTTCAGGAAATTAATAATTGGCAATTTTTTGCTCCAGCCACTGAAGTTTCAAACACTGTTAACACCATCCAAGATGCTCAAACCTTAGAACAACCCGTATGCATTTGCATGTCAATAGTCAGACTAAATAAATTTTAAAAAGATATCGACACAATAAGTCGGTTGGTATTTTCTTCACGGCAAATGAAAAAAACAATCAAAGACTCCCAACAAGATTTGACTGGAATATACTGACTGACGATTGCTGAGCTCAACTCTTTAATTGTCAAAATGAAAAGAAAAATTCCTAAGCTTAAAGTTATATTCTCAAGATAAGTGGGGTATGCTCTGAAATTGGAAGGATATCATCCATTAACATTAAAGGCAACCGAGAGGAGACAAAAAGTTTTTGTGCACCTGAACCCCAAATTCATTATACCAATAAGACCAAACAAAGCTTAAATAGGAACAGGCATAAGCACGTTACTTTTTTCTGATAAGTAACAGAATTAAGCACATTACACTTCTGGAAAAAGCAAGGCTATACCTGATATCCAATGAAACTCTTGCATTGCATTCCCGAAGCAAGAAGAAGCAAGCGACTTTCATGCGTATAGACATACCAGCTCACGTTAAATCTCTTTGTCTCAACCAAAAGCAGTGATTTTAACTCGGAGTCGAGAGAGAACAAATCAAGACCACTGTAGTAAAAGTTCCATGACACAAATGTAACAGGAGCAAAAAAAGGTGTGCATTCTCACAATGTTCATTAAAGAAATCATGGAACAGATCAAACAAGAAGACTTCAAGACAAAAATAAAGGGGACAACAACAACTTTTACTTCGAAATTCGAAGGGCTACACAAAAAATCCAAGCAACATTGTGAAGTTAGTCCTAAGGTTTCATACTGTGCCAAAGTAAGTCCTATGGCTTAGTCTATGTGTGGATCACTGCTCTGATCTTCATATAGCAGCACTCAAATCCCTGCGTGTGGACTTATGTGCACCACTACACAGGAGAGGAATTTAGTGCCCTTTTATTCTTCAATTGGACAAAGATCTCCCGAACTTTGTCATGACTTTATTGGGGATCAATAGTAATTGAGCTATGGAAACAAACCATTTGGATAGAATGCACAAGTTGAAACTGATCCTTTACGCCAATCTATCCAAAAAACTGAAATTATAGTCCAAACACCCCAAACAGGTCAATTAAACTCGAATTGAGGTCAACATATGTTATTGATTTCTGTATGAGAGTAAATGGGCCATTTACAGTGGTATTGAACCAAATTCGTAGGGTTGGAGCAAACAAGAGCATATATTAATTTATTCAAAAAGATTGTTAGAGAGTTGGGTTTTGTTTGCCGGCTTCAGAGCTTGGACAGCATTGGAAGGTGTTCTGGTAAGTTAGGGTTGTGGTTTCAGTTAGGTTGAGGAGGAAGAGAAGGAGAAGGGTAAAATGTATATTTCCATTCAAAAAGTATTTCCAACGTCTCAAAATCAGCATATGATGTCCGAATTCTGTCAAATGGGATGGAAAACTTAACTGTGCACCTAAGTCTACAAACCATAGGGATACACGTGCTGATAAAAGAAGGTCAGTGAACAATCCATACCACAAGTAAACCACAGGGAGTCAAACTGAAGTTTTCTCTCTATTATATTCATAGAATATACTCTAAGAAATACTTTCTTTTGCCTAAATTCTAATATAGACATCTAAATTTATCAGTTACACATTATCTTTTGTATAAATAGCATGTAAATTTGAATAAGATAAATGAACTTGAGGTCTTTTTACCTTTCTTTGGCTTTGTTGCATTAGAATTCCTATAATCGAGTGTTTTGAACAAGATTCTTGCTTAAAGCCACATATTTTCTCCTGCTTTGTTGCTTTACCAGTTACACAACAACACCAATCCGGCAAGAGGAACATGCTTGCACTTTCTATCCCAGTATCTAAGTTTCAGTGCATCTTGTTGGGAAGACCAAAGGTGAATAATTGCATTTAGAGTCAGTTTCATATGGTTAGGGAACACAGGTTTTCTCTTGCTTTGTTGCTTTACGAGTTATACAAAAACATATTTCTTAAATGTGGATCAAGGCTTGAGAGAGACAAAGGAAAATGATTTTCACATAGAAACACCAATCTTTTGCAAGAGCTACATGCTTGCCCTCTTCCATTGCATAATCTAAGTTACAATGTATCTTGTTTGGGTAGACCAAAGTTGAATACCATTCCATTTAAGTCAGTTTCACAGGAACTCCAAAATTATTATAAATTCAATCACGGCGTCATAGTTTAGGTTGTGAGAGAAATAGGGGAGGTGGGAAATGTTTTTGGGCAATGTACAAGTAACAAGTTGACAGCCGCATTCTTATCTAAACAACTTAGAAATGTCCATCTAACATCCAGGGGGAATTGAATGTTAAAATTATCACGGGATTAATGTCTCTTTGTACTTTGACTGCAGAATCAGAACTATGGGCGACAATCAGTAGTTTGGAAGAGAGTTGTTCAGTAAGTCACACCAAACCGATTGCCAACAAGAAGGAGCACAAATAAAATGACCAGGTATCTGACATTGAAATACATGGTTAAAAAATTGAGTGGCTGCAGGACTTACACATTGGAAACCATATCAACCAATGAAGCACCAACACTCACACACTAAGTGGTTGCCGTATCCGATTTGGACACTCCGGGGCAACATATAGTACCTGCCAAGTGGTGTGTCTGTTTATTTAAATAAAATTTAACCAGAGACACAATACACATCTATGAAACGCTGGGGACACGCATGTCCCATGTGAGACACATAGGGACAGATTAGTAAAGCCACTTCTTTGGCTGATATAAATAGTGTATCCAAGAGCGTCGATGCATTCGACTTCGTTTCATCGGTGGTTACTTATGAGACGGGGCTCCTGGGTTATCTAAGGGGAGTGCTGGAATCTCTTTCCAAGCGCACTTGTTCTTAGTGCGTTTGTTCCTAGGATTTCTATAATGCTATCTGAGTAGCTAGTGGACAGCTCTGCTATGGCACTGTTATAGGCTCTATACGGTAGTTAGTTCAGACTAAGCACAATATAATAACATAGCTGGTAATTCATTGAAATATACAAGAAATTTCTGAATCGACATACCTGGTCTTTACAAATACAATATCACAAGTAGGGCAATCAGTCCAAAAAAAACCCAGGATGCTCTCGGAATCAGACCTGTACTTCTGACTAAAAGTGTTCCCAGTTTCCCTATTCCAAAATTGAATATCATGGTTTGATCGTTGGATAGCTAAAACTTTTGCATCTAAAGAAAATCGAACTGATAGAACTGGCCCTTCGCATACTGAATCCGAGGTGGGAGCAACAAGAGGAGAGAATGGGGAAGTTTTCCATGAAAAGACCTGGAAAAACAAAACAACATGATTCATTTCAAACATGAACATGACAAACTCACATATTGAGAATTAAGAGCAAAATACATTTCTAAATTAACATTGGCCATTGAAAGGCCATTTACCTGATCGGATGTAGGTGAGACTAATAACTTATTTCCATCATCATAAAATAAACCTCTTGCTCCCTGAGTATTACATCTTAAAGGTGGATATTCAATATAAACATGAGATAGAGCACCAGATCCACTAAAACCAGAATTGGAGTGAGAACTTGATGCTTTCCGAGACATGTTTCTTGGCTCCTTGCCTTTGATACTTGAAACAAGAATTGGCAGAGTGAAAGGACAGAAGATGAATCCCAAGCAAAGCTTATGAGCAAGAACCCTGCTAAAAAGGGAAGAATTCGAACCAACAAGGAAAAAGAAAAAATACATCAGTCAAACAGCAGTAAATACGTTAGAGCTAAAAGGACTTCCTTCTTAACAAACATTGGTTGGTTCTTTTTCAACTGATATGCAAACCTTTTCTGCAACTAGATCCACTGGTGATGCTTGCAGTATTCAGAATTGACCTTTCCCAATGAAGACCATAGCCTTAAAATTTTCTTCTGAGCTATAAAGGCAAAAGAAAAAAGAAAGGTATCATAATTTGTGTATGTATGCATACAATATAGTAGCAAGAATAGCAAGATTATTTATCCTTCGCACACTATCCTATTTTCCTGATCCACTACTGTCTAATACCGTGTTCTGCATGCAATTCCTTAAAGCGAGGAATTCTTTCAAACACATATCACGTTCAACTTGTGGAACCTTCACTGCTACACAACTCCCATATTCTTTTGCCTGCACAGACACAACTGTCATTACGACACTGGGGCACAAACCACTTCTTTATCAGCAACTCCAGGTGAACCTCTTCCGTTAGAAGTGAAATCCCAGAAAAGCCATGTACAGGGAAAACTAAAACGTAGCACTGCACAGCAATTTACTTCATTCTGCAGCTACTTTTGATCGAATTCTATATTCAATTACAGGTCCAATGAATAGTCTATTGAGTACTGTCAGAAATTCACTAAACAAATGATTGATGTCTTCCAAACAGACACCCTCAACTCAAAGACATTTTTCCACTTTTACCAAGAGAGAGAGAGAGAGAGAGAGAGAGGTCGGCGCAAGTGTTTATACAGTACGTTCTGTCTCAGGATCTTTGTTTCTTCCTTCTTCCAGAAAAAAACTTGTCAATTCTTACAGCAGTAAGCAAACTACAAATATGAGTACAACAAATATGTCAGTCTTTGGGTGGGTATATTTGTGGGGTTCGTTGATCCGAATCAGGTCACCTCTCTAGCCTTTGGTTCAGCTGTGGTCCACAGTAGACTCCACACCTAGGATCCTCGCTTGACCTGCACAAGGAAGCACGACTAAAAGGCCATGCTGGTCGCTACCGGGATGGCCCTCCGACGAGCAAGTCAGAAAGTGCAGAGCAAGGGAAGGAAACTACTAAGGTTTGTATCCTTTCCTTCCACCCACAAGCCCTAGTACTTTACTTACAAGCCCTAGTACTTTACTTCCCTTGCTCTGCACTTTCTGACTTGCTCGTCGGAGGGCCATCCCGGTAGCCAGCTGGCGTGGTCTTTTAGTCATGCTTCCTTGTGCAAGTCAGGTGAGGATCCTAGGTGTGGACCACAACTGAACCAGAGGCATCTGGTAGACTTGTCCCATATCGCTAATCTACGCCACCCAAGCTTGGTTAATAAAATCTAGAGGCTACCCCACCTATTGCCAATTGGTTTTAGGTTGGAACCTTCCAAGAAATCTAACATGGTATCAGAGCTAGGTCTTGGGTGGCCTCACCTCTCGTGGGAAAGTCTCTGTCACCTCCTCGTGCATCCGGGCTGCACGTGAGGGGGAGTGTTAAACTTGTCCCACGTCGCTCATCTAAGTCAACCCAAGCTTGGTAAATAAATCTAGAAGCTTGGTTTTAGATTAGAACCCTCCAAGAAATCTAACAGCATCTAGATCAACGAACCCCACAATATCCGCGTATTTTAAAGTTTAAACATTCCGTGACACTCCAAATACTAGCAGTATAACCCAGCTTAACATTCAGCACACAAAGATAGAGACATAGAGCACTGAGTTTATTAAACAAGCACATTTCCTAACCATAAGAGACAACATTAAGTACGTAGGAGAAAAAGGCAGGGACTACCTGTTAACTGTGAGCTATTAAGCAGTTGCATGAAATATATATGTCATCAAAACATATCGAGAAAAAATGTATTGGAATATTATAGAGAACATAACCATGTACACAGTCGGCACCTTCCAGAGAATAGCATATAATAGGAAAAGGCCTACATGGGATATATCTTTTAAGGCACAAAGCTTCTTATTATGCCTCAGTCTCTTCATGCGCTTTGGAAGAACACAATGTTATATAGAATTGCGATTTGTAATATTAAAGGGAAAAAACAAGGGAAGAGATCATTGCCACTGGACAAATCAAGTGGTCAAACCACATAATGATTCCGTAACCAAATCTTGCCATTTTATCCAAAATGTGTCTGACATCAATAGCTTATGACTCCTAAACAAACTTTATATGCTTAAAGTCCGCAAGGATTAATGTTACAAAGATTCCAACGGATTACAGAAGCTCGCAGCATTGGCCCGGTCCCATTTGAAAAAAGACACAGCCTGCTCGTCGGCCAATAACCTGACTACAAATACGCAGAGTTAATTCATTTTCTAACATGAACGTGAAAGTGAAACATGAAAGAATCATTACGATTAAACTAAAAACACTTTGGCATGAGAGACTGACAATGTTGTAGATGCAAGGTTTGACAATGTTCAAATGAAATCTCCAAGATTGTCGTAGACTTGTTCAAACAAAACGAAGTGCAGAAGGGAGTGCTAACATGTGTGTGCGATTGTGTGCATTCAGGCATGAGAATGTGTAATATCACGGAAGCAACACTGCACTATCTATCATTTAAAGCTACTAAACACTCAAAGACAAAGCCGCATGTGTAAAACATGCAAGAGCATGCAAATGATTGTACAACTTGATATACTTTCAGTCAAGCATAGAAGTTTACAGATAGCCAAGGTAAACTTATTACTTTGTTTCAACACTCCCAAATGCATTTGCTCCACTCGCACAATAACTCATCCGCCTATGTTGGGTGCATATCCAAGTGCACCAAAATAAGAAAAAGTTTACCATTCATTTCATATCCCAACTACATTCACGCATCAATATTGCAGGAATAACAGAAAGAGAAAGAAAAAGAAATCCTCTGCCAGTTATGTTCTCCCGGTTTCCATCAACCAGTGTGTGGGTAAAGATACAAAAATAAGACAACTAATCACCAAATTGGTGCAAGAAAACAAACCTGGGCAGCACAATTCACTAAAATGCGTCTGAGCACGGGAGTAGTGTTTTTTTGGTTCATATTCACACATCTGGGAACAGAGAGGCCAAATAAGTAAATAGGAACTAATCGTTACCACCTAGTGTTCCACTAAATCAACGGAAAGGCCAATCAAAATGACATTGTCTATGCAGGTTTCATGCTTGCACAAGCGGCACTAGTAACAAACTTTTTGAGTATTTTGTGCAGAATGGCATGACTAATGTAAGAAGGCGCTAAATTGAAACTCTAAAAGCTTACAATATACTTTAGCCTAATACTCATTAATCAATAGCCACAAAACTGTTACACATTTACACTGATCTACTGCTGCAGCCAGCTCAATAAAGTACACATTTGACAAGCACACCATTCAATGGTATGAAAAGAAATGTACCACATTAATTCATTCCAAAAAATACCAGTGTTAAACGCAAAAAGTTCTCTTGAAAACTAAACATATAACACGGGCCGCGATTGTTATATAACCATAACTATCCATTTCACCATAGAATCGAAATTATGTTCCACTTGTGCATTATTACACCCGGAGTAATTCCATTCTAGCTTTAATCACAACGAGATGATCAATTCTATACTAAAAGGAAGATAAAATTCCGCACAAAATGGAACTGGAATCAAACCCAAATTAAAACAGGATTATAACTCGATAATCACGACTAGTCAAACCCTAACCTGAGACTCACCGTCTAAATTCCCACTCTCGAGAGATAGTTTCGACACAGAAAGTATGAGAAAATAAAATAATTATAAGAAAATACCTGAAGAATTCGCCATGCGTTACTTGTAATCTGACTCTGTGACTTTCATGAGTTGCGATTTCGTGAAAACCCAACCCACCTAACGGTCTTCAACTGATATTTTTGCGCATCGTCGGTGTATATACAAATGTCCTGGGCCAGATTTGATGGGCCTCGGCCTTCTATTTTATCTGTTGTTGGGTCAATCAACTTGAGTGGGCCATTGTGGGCCTTGGATTTGTTATTGGAGCATAATCCATCCACATAGGACCGGCCGAAAAGAAGCTCTAGTTTACTGCTGCTAGGCCGATCATAAGCCCAAATGCTTTATTTAACCCTTGAGCCCATTAGAGTATGTACACCAAGCATATGTAAAATATTTATTATAAAAAAGCTACAATTTCTATTTTATCTATCCCTTTTTTCTTCCACACCACAACAGTCTCTTCATAATTTTCTCTCTATCCATTAAATTACATTAAATTATAGAAAAAAATAAACTTGCAGTATATATTGATATACATATATATATATATGTGTGTGTGTGTGTGTGTATATAAATACGTTCATATGTACTGTATATAGCATGTCTATTGCACACCTCCGTGGTCGCCGAGTGAGATCGAGGTTGCCGTCAAGATCGAGGTCGCCCGATGAGGTTGAGATTGCCGTCAAGATCGAGGTCACCCGGTGAAGTCGAGATCGAGATCGCCGTCGAGATCGAGTCACCGTCGAGATCGAGATCACTGTCGTCGCCGGACCCTCGCCTTTCTACATTGAAGACCTCTGTTGCAGACCTTCGCCGAGCTTCAGCCAAATTCTTCGCTGCAAGATCATTCGTGCCAAAGGCGTTCATCGTTGGAGACCAAAGTCGTTCTTCATTGGAGAGAGATCTAGAGAGAGAGGAAAATGAATAAAAAATTGGGTACCGATGACAGTACCTCGGTAAATTTGAAGAGGTTTCTCCACAAATGTAAAATGCATGGGTGTTTAGCTAGGCTGGTGTAAGTCCATTTTTGTGCCTTTCCTAGCCAAAGTTGCTAAAAGTGCAGATTTATCTAAGCTGGTGTACATGCCCTCAGGACATCTCTTTTTGAAACGAAGTACTGATCAACCGTATTATTGCATTACACCTACTTGATTGAGGAATTGACAGGAAATACATTACAAAAAAAAAAAAAATTCATTTCAACCAACTATATAATCTTGATAAGTAGTTGGTCACATTAATTTGTACATTCTCTTTAGTTGTAACTAGACTAGACTAGAAAATCACACTACTGTTTCGTTTTCCTTTTCTTTTCCCTCAACACATGATCTGGCCAGTACTATGCATAGATACTAGATAGCATTCAGGCATGTCAATTAGTTAGGAGAGAAAATACAATTATGTTAGTAGGTTACTATAACTAGTTATATTTGTGTACTTGTTTATATTGACAATCCTTGTGGCTAGCTATCAAGGGGCCTATCCTCTACTTATTGGGAGGAAAAAAGACAAGAATTTTATGTGTGGAGGAAGGAAGCCGTGCAAATTAAACAAGGTTAAAAAAAAAAGGAAGTGCAAATTAAGGGAATGACTTCAGTGTCCCCGGTTATTTTGGGGACACCGTAACTTTTGGCATAACAAAACCATTATGAACATAACCAAAATTCATTACTAGCATAACAAAATCATATAACAAGGCATAACTTGTTTGTTATGCCTTGGTTGATTTTTTGGATATTCTTTAGTTATGTCTTATTTGGGTTTTGTTATGCTTGTAATGAGTTTTAATTATGCTCATAATGGTGAAGTTATGCCAAAAATTACGGTATCTCCAAAATGCATGACTAGAGACACCATAGTATCATCCACAAATAACAAGGTTAAAAAAGCAAGGAAACCAGCCGACAGCTATATATATATATATAGTACTTCATTTTGTTTTGCCTATAATAAAAAAGAAAGAAAGAAAGAAATTAAGAATAAGTACTTGATTTGGGACCACTTGATGAAAGAGTTACCAAAGATAATTTAAATACTAGCTAGCCACGACCCACGTGCATGTGGGGATCATACAGAAGCAAGTACTACGAAATTATTGTGAATATATGCAAAATTTCTACATATACTAACCTATACACGTGTTTCATGAAAAATGGTCACTACATATCTAGATATATACTTGTATCACAGAAATACCGAAATACTTGATATTTGCTGTGCAGAATCGAGTCACTAGCTAGAAATATCAACTTATTCACAAAAGGTGACAATGACTTATCTTTTTTTTTTTTTTGATCAGCAAAAAGAGATATCTATATATAGATAGATAATAAAACTCGAGAAAGGGTATTTGAGAGAAAAAGAAGAGAGGCAAACCATCAGAAAGGCTCATGACATTCAACAATCAACAAGCTTCCGGAACAAAGCTGACGTGGCGGATGTTATCAAGACTATATATGTTGGCGTTTTGGATCAAGGCTAAGTTCAACATAATCGACTATTCGGTGGATGATTTCAAAACAGGAATAGAGGGGATCCGGCGTATTAATTGGGGTTAACTCAGTTGGATAGAATTCTTGCATTTCACTAGGAGGTCAAAAGTTCGAATCTTTCCACTTGCGTGTGGGTGTTCTTTCTTTTGTATTTGTTGGGATTATTTCTCTCCTTAATGAGACTTATAGTTGAGTTAGACTTATAGTAACTGTGGTCCATTTGATGGGCTAATTTATTCTGCTAGAGGGAGATTAGGCTTTAGGGACTCCAGAGGAACCTTGTAATTATGTTTAGTTCTCCCAACCTACTTGTTGGGGGTGCTTCTCTTTTCTCATCAACTCTGTTTTAATTTCTTGTAGTGGCTAAAAATTTTGCTCCGTCTTCTGCAACAGATTCTTAGTGGCATGTTTTCCTTCTCATTTTTTTGATGTACCCTTGTCGAGATTAATAAATCTTTCCCTTTTGTCGAGAATAAAAAAAAAAAAACAAAGGCTCATGACGTGCCATGAAGCCAAGGGAAAATGGAGAGCCACGAAAAGGAAAAAAAAAAACGACCAACGAAATGTTGGTATCAGAGAAGGGAAAAAAGATACGTGAAAGTGACAAAGAAGTTATCTATTTACTAGTACATCTCAATCTTGTACGCGAAAGTGAGACATGCAAGAGTTATTTTTAATTGTTAAACCAATGAATAATTCCTCCACTGGGAGCCTATTATTGTAAATTAATACAATTAATTCATAATCTTGTACATGTTAATTAATTGGTGGAAAATGAATCTTTATCAGGGCAGGGCGGAGTCTAATTATATACATACAACAATAAGTCATGACTAAGGGCAACTTTTATAATTTGGTAGGTATCTAAGGCAATTTTCTAAATTTTCAGGGTTCAAATGTGGGACAATATTATATAAATTGTGTTGTATAACATTGAGGAATTTTTTTAAGTACATAAGATTGATTAATTAGTCCCGCTTGGTCCATCCATATATGTATCAGGGTGAACAAAGAGTTACTTTTTTTTTTGAACAGCGAAAAGATGGAATATTATTAATAGATAGAACAAAGAGTTACTTTTAAGTATACTACCCATTGACCAATGGAAAAAATACTGCAATCGATTTTTTTTCCCTTGAACTTTTAAGTTTATTTTATGTATAATATTATTTTGATTGATATCCCCATCCTTTTTTTTTTACATTCCTAATTGTTGGTTGTTATCCTATGTGTGCAAGGTCAACTCACGCCTCCCTTAAGATCAAATTAAGGGATTGCCCTAATAGTCGAGGGCGCTTCCTTTTTAGGTGTGATGCTTAGATTTAAAGTCTTATTGCCGTGAATGCAGCTTCCCCTTCAATTATTTCGTATATTCATTGCACCTCCTTTCCTCTCTCTTTCACATGCATGTCGGGAGGTAAACAAGAAATGTCAAGTGCTTCTCTATATATCGTTCATGGTTTGAGGATATAAATCTGTAATTATAACATGTTTACGGTCATTTCGTGTAGGATATAAATCTTTAATTACCTGGGTGATCAGAGAAGTTGTGGAAAAGAATAATCTATTTATTTTGGACTGCAAAAGCAGTAAATCTTTAATTATTGCGGTTGTTCTTGTTTTGAACATGAAAGTTATTTTTATTTCAGCAATTCGATTTGTTTGTTTATCTTCATAAAGGGATCAATGTTATAAACCATTCATAAAAATGTTTAAGTACAAATAAATTAACTCTGGTCTCTAAAATCTGATCTTAAAATAAAAGAAGTGGACCATTTTGCAGTGATTGAAGTAAATAGACATGTACGCTTTCAAAAAAAGAGAGAAGTAAATAGACACATAGGGAAGGGAACAATATTTCTCTCCCACACCAACAAAAGCTGTAGTAGACTCCATTAATTTTCTCGAAAAATATTTATTTTTACATTCTTATTTTTACAATTCATACTTCTTTTTTTGTCTTTATTCACTTAAATTTATCATATTGCCCTTTATTCAATACACTTTTCATGCATTCAAGCACAATATTGTAAATTCATGTGGATAAAAACAAAAAAGAGAGTATGATTAAAACGGAAGTGTGAAAATCATTTTCTTTTTTGTAATAGTTTATATTTTGACATACTAATAGTAATAGTTCTAAGAAATTAAAGGTTTATGAGAAATTAAGTTATCAAATATGGGTGATTGCTACATAGTATGTTGGCTGATGCATATTCGTTTATGTGCCTCTTGATCATATCTTAACACACTATAGTATAAGTCTATCGGCCGCTTTTCTTTATGTATCAACTCATTTATGATACTCAACCGCTACGACTAATTTATAAAAATTCACGGCCTCTACAACCTATTTCCATTACTTATTAATTGTTTGATACTAATGATGTCGTTACACAGCAATCGATATCATTTTGACTCCCGATACTCATGCTGATTAGTTGTGATCAGATTTAGATATTTTTTTTATAGATAAGTATGTAGAATTCTTTTGATGGGATATTTGAAGCATTCTCGAGATCTTAATTAATCACCGTTTCAATCATGGACTTGCAACCACATACAGAGGACAAGCAAATATGAGCTAGAAACGAAACAAGAAATTTATGATAAATGGTGTTTTCAAAATCTTGGGAAAATCTTGTGATATCGATACTTCACCGACTTAGGCTACGGAAAATTTAATAGACTACTCAGTTGAATGAATTATTGTATGCGGGACCAGGCCAACAAAATTGTTTGTTCAGTACCTAGGATTATCTATATTTTGGTATTCTTTTCAACAACAAAATTTAATGGGAAAATAATGGCCAATGACGTGTTTTGATAATTAATATCTGCTAATGATATTTTCAGCATTAACAATTATTTTTAGCTTGTCCTTAGCGGGTATATTAATTATCAAATACGTCCTGGGCCCTTTTTTTCCCCAAATTTAATCTACTAATTTTTCCCTCTTTGTTATTTTAGCATTGTTGATCTGGGTTCAGACCAAGGGCGGAACCAGGAATTTATTTCGCCTTTGGCTGACCAAGATTTATATATGTGAACCAAAAAGAAGGCAAACTCGTATATAAATATATAAATGTTTAAAAACAAACAAAACAAAAGTACAAATGAGTTTTTCCTCCATTTTTATTTTGTTATTCCATTAGAGTACGTACACTAGAGTAGCAAAATAAAATATTAGCTATTATACCCATCTAAAACCGTCTCAAATATTAGTTTCATTAACAATTTCTTTTATATTATTTTTCACTTCTCTCTCTTGATTTCTCTTATATTATTAAACAGTCTCAAAAAAATTAAGTGCTCAAATTTTTCATTCGTTCGAATACGTTCAAGATCTTATTTTTCTGATTATATTATTCTAAATGGTTATAATTAATTTTAACCATATTTTTAAATATATAAACTATATAAAAAAATTAAGTACTCTATTTTTCAATCTGTTTGAATCAGTGCGGAGATCTTATTTTTTTATCATATTGTTCTTAAAAGTCATAATTAATATTTTCATTTAGAACTCTCATAATGAAGTAATGAAGTATCTACCCTATAGGATCCCAAATAAAGAGTAGAAACTTGATTACAAGAGCCCTAGAGACAAAAATTAATTATGGTAATTTATAATAAAATGATCAAATAAATAAGATCTTCACGCCGTTCAAACAGATTGTGGATTGAGCTAGGCTGAATGAGAGGATGGTGGATTGGGCTAAATTCATTTGGAACGAAACTTTACACATAACTTTCTTTTTTTTTTTTAATTCTTAGGAATTGCACCTAGACTATAGCCTAGTGCAGCCTAAGTGTACTTCCGCCATTGGTTCAGACACATAGGTTTTCTGGGCTTGGCTAAGTGGTGTAATGGGGCAAAGCCTCAATGGGTGTTTTCCTGGGTTTCTTTACTAGAGAAAATTACCTGTTGGTCTAGAAAATCAAGACTTAATCCTTCTTACTAAGCTAGCAGGCCTTTGGGTCTCTCTCGTAGGCAAAGGACAGTCCTTAACTTAACTTAAATTAGGATTTGATGTCATTATTCATTATCTTTTTAATCTTTGTAACAATTTCAATGATTAATAAAAAAATTGCAGTTCAAAAATTTTTTTTTAGCATTGTTGAATGGAACAGTTGAAATTCCAACATTGAAAAGTTTAGAAAGTTTATGATCATATAGTTTGACCAAATTAATAACACGTTACATGTTTTTTTTAACGGAATTTTATTTATTTATTACTTTTTGGAACAAATTAAAAATATTAAAATGATCCTAATTAAGCACGAGGCATCAAGCCGGAGTAGGAGCATACCTACAACGAATGCACTTCCAAATTATCCTAATCCTGAGTGCATGGGTTCGTGAGTTTTCCATTAATACTGTTACTATTCCTTTTTATCAGCAAATTAAGAATTGTATTAACATCAACAAAAGAATTTTAACTCTTCCCATGAAAAGTTTCATTAACATCCAGACCTTAAAAAAAAAATACTTTTGGACGATCGTGATTGGTTTGTTCACGGCTGAGCCATAAATAATTAAGTTTCTCTCTATATATGGGGTCCGAGATTGAAGGTGTCTCCCTCAATATTGTGTTGAATGCAACATCTGAAAAAGATGTTAATTAATTAAGTAGGGTTGAAGTGGTCCATAGAGGCCTAAGTTCCAGACAACAAGGACCGATCAAACAAACCCATCAGTTCTTAAAGCTAGACTTCAAATTCCATCCTTATATTGACAGTTAAAAAGGGTTTTCATGAGTTAAGCTTCAACTGAATGTTGCTATGTGTATGTGTTTGTGCTTTTCCTTTGTGGTGGGCTCTCATGTTCTCATCTCCACTTAGCATTCATCAATTGGTTTTCCCTGGCATCCACCTTCTCCCTCTGCTTACAGATATCTTTCGATCTCCAGACAATCAATTGATTTCATACATACACCGGTTAATTAGGAGTCACATGAACGTCTAGATATAGAAATAAATTTAATTTTTACGTAGTTGAGTACATCCATGGCTCATATCAAATGAAGAGATAAAGTGCAAACCAAATGGAACCAATATTTATTCGGTGGAGGAGTTTAAATTGTTTCTTGACAGTATTCGTAAGCTCAAATTGTAGTTTTTGTTGAGGTGTAGTGGCTGTCCAACCTTTTGTTGGATGGGCTAGTCACTGTTTTCATCTGTTTGTTCTCCCCTCGATGTACCCTTTCGAGTTTTTTATAAATAGTTTCGTTTGCCGAGAAAAAAAAAATGGAACCAATATTTTCATCGTGGATTCCCGTAATAACAATATTTACATCGTGGATTCCTATAATAACGCTATCTAGTCCGCAAATAATTTTTACGTAGTCACATAACAATATTTACATCATGGATTATATTCCTGTTATAACGCTATCTAGTCTGCAAAGTGCGAACCAAATGGAACCAATTTTCACAAATCTCAGATCTTGACCATCGAATGCTCATTTATTTTCTTTGGTGGGGAGGAAAAGTGGTTCCCGCAAGATTAGCTGCGCGCGTCCACATTTGTAGTGCATGAAATAAGACTTGTCCATGATGAAAACTGTACACAACTTTTTATGTATAGTGTACATCGAACAAGTAGCTGAAGAGGATATGAAAACGCTGTATACATATATGACATATCCCATTCCCATCCATTTCGTCCACGATTTTGGCCAACGCATATGTTGCAAGGGAGAAATGGAGATCCCAAGACAGGAGCATCACTTGTCAGTGCCAATGTCATTCTCAAGCCACCTA
>BPLS01000388.1:43116-68175 GCA_019656275.1 Rhododendron kiyosumense | reverse complement strand
AGAGAGAGAGAGAGAGAGAGAGAGAGAGAGAGAGAGAGAGAGAGAGAGAGAGATGAAACTCATTAATTGAATTACGTACTTCTTAAAGAGAATTCCAATGAATTGGGATGATTATCCTTACCTTCTGATGGAGAGAGGATTAGACATTTGACAAAGGGTTGCTTTTCGAATTTCCAAAATATGTATATTTGTAATATGAAATATAATTATAGTCGTTAAATTTTGAACATATTAACTGTTCATTCTGGTGTGAGCTAGCTAGGAAAAATATCGGCTGGGACATCATTCCCGCGGCTGATACATAGATCCAGTGGGATCCCACGGCTGTGACATCCATTCATTGGCCGTGGAATCCATTTACTGGGACAGTCCGTAGTTTCTTGTTTATTTTGATACATGTTTTTACTTACTGCTTTGGCTCACTATATTAACTGTTTAAAGGTTAAAACCAATTTATTTGTTTAAAATCAAATAAAGCAAGCAATAATTGTACGTCGAAGGATTATGGACTAGTCTTACAACTGGGTGAAGAGGAATGCCTAAACTTTCCCTTTATCATACTCTTGGCTCCCTTATCCGGAATCTCTATCTGTGTTTCCTAGTTTTTATAAATTAGGTGGCAACTCTGTTTCGATGATAATCGCTATCGTGTGGTGATATTCCTAACCGTGGAAAAATCCATGATCTTGATTTATGAAGTGGAATTAAGGATATCTATATGGCGATGCCCTATTTGGGAGGTGTCTACAGGTAAATGGATGAGTCTATTGATAATGATAGGATGAGAGAGAATAAAGAGAGAAAGTAAAGAGAGGGAATGTGGTACCAGGACCCATTAAAGTTGGTTATCCACAAAGAAAAAAAGTTGCTAATTTTGATTATCTAAATACTTAAATTTGGTCATCGGTTAAGAGGTTGTTAAATATGATTATACAATTGCAAACCATATGTTAGACATGGTACAAATTAAACTTTAAAAATATTTTAATTTTGGTTATGTCATTATAGACACTCTAAAAAGGATAACAAAGAACATATATATGGTTCAGATTCACGCTGAATGAGGCTCATGATCACATGACCAAAAGTTCGTCTAAGCATGATGTGTATTCTTTTTGACATAAAAATCCTTGAATAAGTAGGGTTTCCATGGTTCGCAAGGCCACTATCATATGTTCTAAATGCTGACTCATGAAGCTAGCTACATAAAACATTTTCCCTCAAAAAGAAAAACAAGGAAAAATATAATCTAGACGGTTGCGTTGTGATACTTCTTGTTGTGCTGACTCTAGTAAAATAGGTGATCATATGGTTTAATTTGCATAAACCCCCAAGTGGTTTGCCTGGTCAAATGGTTGAGGCTTAAAACTTTGCTCTTTCCTAAGTTTTAAATTTGAAATCTCTTAACTGCTGTAAACTTTGGGTCAATTAATAAGGAATTTCGTCCCTATTTTACTCGAGCTCATGAATTGGTGATGATAAGATTGATCCTCCAAAGATCAATTGATCGAGGTGCTTGTGAGTGGCTCATCTATAGCTAGTACGGAATAATGGGAACACAACCAAATTAAGCAAAATTGGAAAAGTCAAAGCATAGAATATATGATTCCCGGCCGGCCACATCAATATTATAAAGGGGAAAAAAGAAAGAAAATGAACAAGCTAGCTAGTAGGAGTAGCTTATAAGCTAGCAAAGAGAAAGGTAGGTTCAGCATCAGTTAGCATTTTTCTACTTTAAGAGGGAACAAGTTGCAGTT
The DNA here is from genome assembly GCA_019656275.1 of Rhododendron kiyosumense. NCBI lineage: Eukaryota > Viridiplantae > Streptophyta > Magnoliopsida > Ericales > Ericaceae > Rhododendron > Rhododendron kiyosumense. Next base: position 66,418 of record BPLS01000388.1, on the reverse strand, counting down.
GAATGAAGTCAGAAAAAAACATGGTCCCCTCACAACCTAGCTAGCTCTGTGACTATGACTTTAATGGCCAAAAAGAGGGATTGCATGAGTGAATTGGGTTTGTTCTTGTTAGGTTTAGAGAGATGTATAGTATGTGTACTGCTTTTAAGGGCATGTTTTGGTTGGGGTCCACTCATGCATGATATGTGGTCCAATCCATCAATATGGCTGGCTAGTACTACGTGCACTTTCATCAATTCAAAACAAATTAAAACTAGAGAAAAGAGTTATACCTACATATGTATGATCTCTACGTACGACTCTATGTATGTATGATGAATCTATATCCAGAGAGAGAGAGAGAGAGAGAGAGAGAGAGAGAGAGAGAAGATAGGGACTGGTCTTTGGAATGGCAAAAGGAAAGGTACATACATGTGTGAAGTTGTGAGTAGTTGGTGGTAGGAATAATTGCAAAAATGGGCCAAGGGCTTCATGAATAAAGCATACTGTTTTCGCAGAGAGACTCTAAAAATGTACGTAACATTAAATTCCCATTTCAGATCAAACTTGCGAAAAATTAAATATGCTGAGATGTCGCGTAACCCTTCGTTTCTATCTGGTAGCTAGCTAGTAAAGCCATCATCCCCACTCCTTAATTTGATCTCTATCAATTCAAGACAATAATGATTTTTTTAATTTCCGCGGTAATTCCAAAAATTAAAAAAAAAATTTAACAACATCCTCACAATTCTGATTTCATCTTTAATTTGGAAGCCTACATTGTCATTTTCATTCCATTCGAAAGAAATAAAATTACTAGTATATTGACACGAAAATTGAAATTTTCTTTTTTATTTCAAGAAATTCCTTATTTTTGTGATCTTATCTACAGATTTTTTTTGGACAGATCTTATCTACAGATTGCTCGTGTGGTTCTTGATTGAATGCAAAACGAGAACTCATAACGGTCTCATTTCCAAACAATTCATTTTGGAAGACTCAATGCATTTTCGTCGTCGAAGCTAGCGAAATTCAAGTTGATCGAATATGCATGCGTAACTACGTACTTTATCGAATTCATATTCCACACAATAAAAAATAATAATTAATGATTATACGTACGGATCATTAATTATGCATTAAAAAGAGATTAAGAGTTTTCATTAATCCTGGGCTACACAAACCCTCTCTCTGATGCATGTGCTGCTATATATATTTAACTTCATATTTTATGAGTAGTGACTAACTATAAATGGGCAGTTTTCCCTAAAAAAGGGAAGATGATTAAAACAGAACGGGGCGTGAATACTTTAATCATCTTCCCTTTTTTAGGGAAAACTGCCCATTTATAGTCAGTCACTGCTCAGAAAAGTAGAATTTCTCTTGGAGAACCAAACATCGATCCCTTGTATACCAAAAGAATATATAGCTGAGGAAGTTGAAGGTTAAATAGAGGAAATATGGAGGCATATATGTGAGCAAGAATGAAATTAAAATCAAGAGACAGAGAATTTCCTTGCCAATTGTGTGAACTTGTGGGAAAATGACGGCCCATGACGTGTTTTGATAATTAATACCGGCCAAGGACAAGCTAATAACATTTGTTGATACTAAAAATGTCCTTGACAGGTATTATTTATCAAAACACGTCGCCGTCATTTTCCCAACTTGTTATTGATTCATTTCTTAATTAGTCTGCGACCTTCTACTAGTAATTGAGAAGCTATGGATCATCTGTAATTGTAAATTTCGATCGGTACAGAACAGGAACTAGCTAGGAACCCTATCAATATTTAAATTTTTGGATGTATATATACATGCAAATTCAGCCCGGTTCAGTTTATTTCGGACTAGAGGGTGGGGAACCAGACCGAACAGATTCTTTTCAATTTGGCTGAAAACCTAAAAATCAAACCAGACCAAACCGTTAATTACCTCTAGGTAAAAAGTAAAAACCAAACGGATTTGGTCCGGTACGTTTGGTTATCGATCAGTTCGGGTTTTTTGTTTTTTTTTTTGTACCTCTAGTTCTTAATTAGGACCACATTGCACGAAGCCCTGCAACAGATATAAAGAACCAACAACAATTAGTACTACCTTGCTGGTCCTAAAGGGTCGAAGAGAAACACACACGGAGAGAGACCCACCAACAAACGAAAAGTTGGTCGATCATTTCACTCTTTCAAGTACTTTCAACTTAATTTGCTTCCTCCATAATTGACTCATGGCTAGACATTCTTTTATTTATTTATTTATTGGTAAACCGAAGATATATTAAAACGAAACTAAGATGAATAAGTCCATGGGTATTTAACCCATACAACATTCTTCCTAATCTGATATCCCACATAAAAGTAGATGGTTTGGATAAAATATTACAAGAACTGAAAGGTAAAATTGAAAGCGTCCGCACTTCCATTTGCTTCCTGGGAAGTAAGACCAACTTTAGACACATTGTATTGGGTCCTGAGGATCCAGCTGTGATCGCAGACAGGAGAGTACACAAAGGGTGAAGAGAGTCATCACTAGTAGTGTTGACAAGAGCAATAGCAGCACTAGCTTGCATCTATTTCAACACATGCGAATGATGCCCATAAGAAATTTACAACAAGGCTAGGAATATATGGACAAATATAATTATAATTAGGGCATGAGAAGGGCATCATAAACCTAAATGATGTTAGCAGATCGAATCTATCTAGATTAATGATGTGATAATGACACTCATAGAATATTACTCCGCTGATTTTGTTCTCAATAATTAATTAACGACCACAAAGGGGAACACATTTTACTACGATTACAAATATCACCCCATACGAAATTCGGCGTATACGTACCTTTTTCCTTTTCCGTAGGAAGAGCTAGACTAGATAACCTTTGTCATCAAATCAAGTTCTTTGAGCAAACACTCCTAACTAATTCAGAACTACTATATATGCCTCCAAACAAACTTTGATCCATAAATCTTCTCTAATGAATCGTCGAGTTTTCTAGTAAATTCTTCAAACGCATAAATTGGCAACAAAAGCTATAGATGAATGCATAATTTTATAGTTTTTAGATTCTTTTCGTCGAGACGAACAAATAATTTATTAAAAAATTGACCCGAAACTAGAAAATACAATAAAAAAAATTTAAGTAAAGACAAAAAGTAATTCATATTTTTTATTTAATACAAACCTTATGTACCTCCATACATGCATCTTCGAATTCTTCATTTTCACACTCTCCTCCTCCTAGTATGCTATCCATTTTGAAGAAAGTTCTATTTTTCATGTGTACGGAGTGTATATAATTCCAAAGAAATTAAGTCACCACCACTGATTTCCGATAAATCTTTTTTTATTCTACTACAATAATTCTGTTTGGTTTAAATAACTTTGATTCTCTCACCTCTCTTTCCCTCTCCTCCACTCCTAGGTGGTGCACTTCTTCCACCTTCCCTCCCTTTATTCATTTAACCTAAAACAACAACCACCATCACCACACACACTCTCTCTCTCCTCATGGAAAAGATAGAGAGAGAAACACACGACTTCATGAACGTCGAGTCCTTCTCTCAGCTCCCCTTCATCCGCCCCGCACCGGTCAAGGATCAAAAAACCGGCATCCGCCTCTTCGGCATAGAATTCGGCACAACCAGCACCGCAGACGAATCAGTACTCTCTGGCGAGGCCACCACCCCAGAGCCACCGAAAGAAACCGACAGTGGTGGAGATAGTAACCGAAAATTCGAGTGCCACTACTGCTGCAGGAACTTCCCCACCTCCCAAGCCCTGGGGGGCCACCAAAACGCCCACAAGAGGGAACGGCAGCATGCCAAGCGGGCCCACCTCCACTCCACCGCGGCCTCTGCAATGTTCCACGGTGGTTACCGACTTGGCTCCGCCCCGTTGCCACCGCCCCTCATGGCTAGTTACCAACACTCGTGGAATGCTAGTATTACTAACGGCGGCAGCAGCATTTACGATGCTACCCCTAGGTTTTACGGAACTAGTTACGGTTCTTCTTCTTCTTCTTCATATACTTCTCATTATCATCATCATCAGCAGCAGCAGCCCATAAATGGGAGCCCAATGGGTTCGTTGTGGAGAAATATTCCGACCGTCCAAAGCTCGGGTGGTTTTAATCGTGACCGTTCGTTAATGCATCATCCGTTGCCCTTGTTTTCTAACGATGAGATGCCGTCGCAGAAGATAATTGGTAGCTCTGGCGCTCAAAGCGTGCAGGATCATGTGAGTTTGGATCTTCACCTGTAGGAAATATTTTGTATTACTATATTCTCGAGAAAAACAGAGTTTCTATTTTTCTCATTTCTGTCAATTTTCTAAATGAGAAAGAGTAAAACGTTAATTTCACACCGGAAAGATAATTAAAAAATAGAAATGAATTATGTGATTAATTCAGGTACTATTATTTCAGAAACAAAAAATCCAGGGACACACTTTTAAAACACAACTGTGTTTTTTTATCATTAGATGTATGTGAATCCACGTACATCTCACGATTCCAAACATGGTTTTTTTGAAGGTGCGTTTAAAGCATTGTTCTTTCCGAAATCTTGGGTAGAAAAATCACCGAGATGATGTGATAGTAGCACACCACATACGTACAAAAACAATTTTTTGGTTTTTATTTAAAATTAATCTATCATTTAGAACCAAAAAATTAGCTTGTAAATGTGACTTATTATTTTTGTTTGGATATTATTAGTAGTACATTATCGGGGATAACAGTAGAATGCTCCTTAATCACCTAATTAGACATGGTAAGAAAATGTTTTCTTTTATTTACTCTACTAGTAGTATATGATATGCTTTTAATTATGTACTCAAATCAATGCACGCTGTGATTTCGTAGCATGAAATAAATCAGAAGCTAATTATGACAATGTTCTCCTTGATTAATTGAAAGGCATTGTAAATCTTTTTGGCCTAATTTTTCAAAAATGCTAATTAAAGTATTAATAGTAATTAGAGGTTTATCTCGAGACCCTATAATGCAGGGATGCACCACAGAGGGTAGTGCGTGATCCGAACCACACACCTTGCACCATTGAAAATAATTTTGGAAGCACGTACTATAGGGTCCTCAGGTCTGGTTTATCTCTCCTCCTTCATACATCCTCCTACTCACGTGATGGGGATAAGTCAAAACAGGCAATAGAAGGAGAATGCCGTAGTGATCTACATTTGTGTGGATACACACGTGTGGGTTTTAGACTCTACACACAGATGGGAAACTGGTTTTCATTCACCCTAACCAGAGAAATAATTAGGGTTAGAATTTTTTTTATTCTTTTTTTTGAACAGCGAAAGAAGGTTTTATTGATATCCAAAAGAATAGTACAAGAATTGGGAGAGGGAAATGTTGGTCACAAGCCAACATCCTGATTCATGCCCACGCGGGTTGAACTGTAGTACTTGAGGCCTACTATGCTTTAGTATAAGGAAACAGAGTTACGCCTTTACCACTACCTGCGGGTTTTGATAAGATGGTAAACGTTTGATCCTAACAATGAATATCAGAGCCAAGGTCATGGATTCGACTCCTCTGGATGACATGTTGCTTGCAAGTAGGTGCTAAGGGGGCATTAATGTTGATCGCGGGCCAGCATCTTACTCACGTCAGCCAAACATTGGCGCTTGGGGCCCGCTATGCTTTAGCATAAGAAAATGAAGTTACACTTTTACCACTACTTGTAAATTTTGGTAAGATGGTTAGCGTGCGCTTGATCCTAACAAGAAAGGCATCACAACGAACAAACGACATCCCAACCATATTGCATTTCATACAATCGACAATCATATGCCAACCCAAACACCCAGAAATTAATACACTCTATGAGGTTTGCAAAATTCCAACCAAATTGATCATACACCACAGTAAATTACAAGGCAAGTGGTTACACCAATAAATGCATGTCAAAGCACCATTACATAACAACAGCAGATTGCATGTGGCAGACCAAATTAAATTCAAAGGTAATTTGTAACTCCAAGTAGAAGCACTGCAGAAAATCCAACTCCTCTGTTAGAATCTTACTTTGACGCCCTGCACGAACTCATCAGATGATCACATGGTACGGTATTTGTAGCTCAATAAAGCTACATACACGTACTACTACAGCTTTCTGTGCTGATTAATTCACCATGTGTTTCTATTGTATGTCACATAATCCTTTGCAATGTCATTCGCTCTCGCACTCAATTCTCGCTCTATATTCATGTTCTCAATTCTCATTCTCGTAGATTACGATTTTTGTGCCAGTCAAACCCCAAAGATGTGTAAAAGGTGTATGAATTAGAGTTGAGGTGGAACCTCTTGCCATGAATCACAAGGACAGAATTTAGCATTCCTCTTTCAGAAGTTGGCTATATTTAGGAACTCTCGCCTCATGTGTGTTGAGTGTTGGTCCAAACGCGTGTGTCACTAGAATTTTTCAATCTTTGATAATGAAAGATTAGAATCAATAAGGGCACGTTCATTCCAACTTGACTGGCACTTTTCCCCGTTTATCATATGCCACCGAAGACCACTAAAAACGGTTATCAACGAAAAGAAATTCTTGCTAAGTGGCATATCAAATACTACTATAGTAGCCAAATAGGGTCCCTACTTTTATTGTTAGTATTTTTGTAAACAAAATGATATTGCCACATACCAAAAAAAAATGCACAAACTTTTGAGCATAATCCCTCATGTATATATACGCAAAAAAATGCACGGAAAATATGTACAAAAATTAATATGCTGGTCAGATTCATTTTGAATGTAACCTTACTAAACCAAATACCATGATCCTATTCGGTTTGAGTTTTAAGAGAGATTTTTAAAAGCAATGAGAGGAGAAAGATAGAGAAACAAACAAATCAACAAGTATTGGCAAATTCACTTTTGCAGCTCCACATTAATTTTTTGGCAATTTCACTTTTGCAGCTCCTCATTAATTTTTTGGCAATTTCACTTTTGCAGCTCCACATTAATTTTTCTTTTCGTTGCATTTCACTTTTGCAGTTTTCAGTGCCAAACCTCTGATGGTTTTAAATGGCAAAGCTAAACTCTCAAACAATATGTATCCAGCTATTATAATTAATGCTTAAAGGAACACATGATTTTATTTTTTTTAAGTTTGACGGTTAAGAGTGTCCGGATCAACTTATGCACATCTCAACCAGAGTAAACCCTTGGTGCGCATGCTAAGGAATCACACCCAACAAGGAACACGAGTTATGGGTAGTTAGCTAGAGACAAAGAAAATGGGCAAAGAAAAAACCATTAAAATGTACATAAACGGCACAGATTCACTGCACAGTGAATCTGAGCCGTTTATGTATACTTTAAGAGTATTTTCTTTGCTCATTTTCTTTGCACTTAGCATACCTCTCTTTATTTACTTCCTCTTCTTTTGTACCTTATAAAGATGAATTGAACAGAAGAAATTTTTTGCAAAACTCTTCTGTGATCAAAAGCCAAAGAAGAGATGGAGATCTCTTCTGTAGAATTCAGAAGATAGTACTGAAAGATGCATGTGACCATCTTCCATAATAGTACAAAGTCTGTGGTTGTGTACATATTGCTAAATAAATGCCCTTTACACAAACACTGCAGAGGACAGAGGATCGAATTAAGGGACCTCCAGCAATATGGTAAGTAACTGGCTAACTGCTAATTACCACTGTGTTTCTTCCACTGCAATAGTAGACTCTTCGTAGTAGCCTCAATATTTGAAACATTTGACTTTCGTAGAATGAATATACGATCTCATGGAGGACAGAGTTTCAAAAGTCCCCGCGATCAAAAACCAGTGTCATTGGTGTACAGCAACGACCCGAATGCCCCCGTTGGCATAGTATAGTGACCCCAAATCCCTTCATTAACACCTAACTACAATGTCATAAGATTAGGTAAAAGTAGCGAGGTGAATTCCCGGGCTTCACAGAAAGGTATGAAAAGGGCAATAACAAGGATAAAAAAAGCATTGATGCAGCTTTGGGGACAAGCCTGTTGAATGTACTTTGAATTTTTGCAGAACATGTTGGATGTGTAAGAGTAGAGTAAGAGAGTACATCAGTAACTTTTTCCTCATCAGCTAGTCTGTGAATGTGATTGGGCATTCCCATAAATTCCTACAGACAGGCCGGCCAACCCTCATTTGTGAAAAGACCATCTTACCCACCCTCTAGTAGTACTCCTTCCTAGTTTCAGCTTTCCTGCACCTCCCAATTATCTTTTGGCGCTTTTGACAATACCTTGTGTCCACCAATCGCAAAATGCCGGGCGCAAGAAGGATTATATAACTAAGGTCAGAAATATAGTTATACCTTGGCGCACCGATGAAAAACTCTTCCCCACTAATGATGAAAGTAAACTTTTATTCACCTTACCACATGGCATTTTTTCCCCCTCCAATAACAAGATGAACTTCACCTTTATGTCAAGATTCAACATCATTGAATCCTTCTTAGGGCCGACTTTCACTCCACTTTCATTTTCATATCAGGAACGTCATCTTGCACTTGCAATTTAAAATTTCACTTTCCGAAATCCTTGCTAGCTAGCTCTGGGCTCATATTCACATCTTACCAAGTGGCTTTTTTCCTCTCCAATAACAAGATGACATGCAGCATTTTGCTTAGAAAGCCATTGAAAGACCACATCTCATGTGTCATAAGTCGGACATATGTATATATACACACACACATACCAAATAGCTTCCCATAATCCCTCATTGGGACTAAACATATTTCTAGCTAATACCACCCATGCGTGCGTGGTGGGACTTCAGCTTTAGTCCCGACTAGCTACAGTAGATCTTCTACAGATAGTGATGTCGTGTGATAGGGCAATACTCTCTAGCAGAATTGACATGTACCATATATACCTGCACTTCCATTTTTGCAACCGGAAAGAAAATATTAGTAACTTTAAATTCTTTAATAGTGATAAAACATCCCTACCTATCAGGGGGTCCACAAGTAAATGCATTAAGTGGGGTTGTGTGTGCATCTGATGCAAAAGAGGCGATAAAAGAGGGCACAACAAAGACATATCAAGAACACAACACACATTATCTTAGGACCACTAACCTTAAGAGAGAAAAGGAGAGAAACAACAGTAGTACTATTGGGCCTACTGGGGGCAGTGGAATTTAAGAAACCATGGGGCCACAACCCCTATAGTAGTATAAATAACTCCATAAAGCTAGCAAACGAGGTTGACAGTTTGAACAGTGGTCCAGCCCCATACTAGTTTGCGCTAGCTGGTGCATGGCTTCAAACTCAAACTCCTTTGGGGGGTAATTATGTTCGCTAACCGTGCCCCAAGCGCTACTGAATAATTTTTTTCTGGTTGTGACTGACTTGGGAGACAGCAAGCGGATGTGCTGTTCAAATTAATAGCTCACATCTTAGGCTCCGTTCCGGAAACAGAAATAAGTACTTATTTTTTAAAAAGGCAATTTCAAGCTCAAAAATTATGTGTTTACGCAAATAATTTTTCTATCAATATGGATCTTATTTGATAGATCTCATCGAGATCTTTAATACGGTGCAAAAAAAAATTAAAATATTATTTTTCATTTACATTATTTTTGAGTTTAAAAATGTGAAATAAGTACTTATTTTTTAAGAAAGTGCTCTGGAACGGGGCCTAAGTCTAATAACAAGATCGGAACGTTTTGTTTTATTCGTTTTGTCGAGTAGATAAGGCCTGCAAAAAATATACAGGTCGGGGATCGGCACCAACATAATAAGATTACGTTTGCGTTAAAAATAAGTTAATGGAGTGGATTCATTGTGAGATTAATTTTGAGACAAACATACTTCTTTCATAAATATATGCACAAACCAAAGAGGTCGGATGAGCAACACTTAATTATATTTTATTTATTTGATCACAAATTCAACACAGTATAGGCTTTGGGTCCAACCCCTAAAGGATCATAGATTCAAACAACAAGTAGAGTATAGTGTAGTTGATGCCTCCTTTATACTCTCATGCTCATGAGCAGGGATCGATTCGCGTAAGCACTCATCACCTTCCTCAAGTCCCTAGAATAGAATAGATTATGTTTAACGAATAAAAAAAAAAAAGTCTCCTAAGCCCAATTGTGGTATCCACCCTATGGCCTACAAAGATATTTGGGGCACCAATTTTGTTTTTCGGGTCTGTTTTAATTGCTTACGCAATTATTCCCATCATTAATGATTGACGCGAACGTATATGCTTTTGAAAACTATTTTTCGCACTCCCCCCCTTTTTTTTTTTTTTATAAATGCACTTTAAAAAATATTCCTTTAAGTTCACGTGGAATGTGTATTTTTAAAATCCTAGAGTACAAACTTTAGGATTGCATTTGATTGAAAGTGGAGCGCATAAATTATTACCCTTGATTTAAGCCAAAAACGTATGAGGTGTATCCTAATGCTTTTCAGACTTTAGACCTTAATTTGAATCATATTTGTGGTTTAAATTAAATGCATTCCCATTTTACATTAAATGAATATCTGCCTAAGCAAAACAAACAGAGAATGCTCACCAATTATCATAAAATTCAGTTCACTTTTCTAAATGAATCTGTTTTTTTCTAGACTGTATTAATTGCAAACAGTACTATAAAACTTCAATAATCTATGAATCTGCCCCTTCAAGAAAAGAATAATTCAGGACCTTCAATTTTTATAAAGAAAATTCATCGTCCTCTATATATTGCCTATCTTCTAGTTTGAAGATGTTGCGAACGCAAATATCTTTGCAAAATAAGAGTACGTTAACGTCGGATTCAGATACAGAATCCGATGATCTCAGCAAATATTTTAGTGCCCTAGTACCCCCGAGATATACGAAAGGAAAAGGCGTTGAAGAGGAAACTAGTAGCCAAATTGCGAAGGGATGGAAGGAAGATTTGGGTAATTTTGTAATACTGTCTCTTCATCTGTTATGTTTGATTTCCAGTATTTCATTTCAATTGTAAGTTCTGTCCATAAAATCTGCATTCAAGTCAGATCTTTATGGTAATTCAAGATTTGAAAATTGACACGTTTAAAGTATTGGTGTCCTTGCTCACAGTTTTGATCCATGTTAATACTCAACAAAAAGAAGAAAGATAATTGACATAGATATGCTGGACAACTTTTCCTTAGCCTCTAAAGCTAGTTTCTTCCAAACACGGCCTTACGAGTTCCAGAATAGTCTGGATCACATCTCAAATCTCCTACAAGATTATATCCATTCTTTAGTTTTATGGGTTTTTAGCATCCTTATATGTGTACCTAGATTTATAGAACTGTTAATCAATTTTGAGTCATAATAACAAATTAAACAATATACGTACCCACGTACTTCAATTTTTTATTGAGAAAAGATGCAAAATTAAGTAAAGTTTATGCTTCAATGGAGTCATAAATTCCAATTGAAGGCCAAGCAAGCGCCTCTGGTCTACATTAAGTGAACTTTGAATCATTACCATACACATAATTACTTTTTTGGAAAAGAACTTCTAGAACAAAGTAATTGTAACAAGATCTTTTTTTTTTTCTCGGCAAAGGCGAAATTATATAAAACTCGGAAGGATACATGGAGAGGGAAGGCTGAGGAGCACACATGCTCAAACTCAGCCAGGGGAAGGGGAGACGCAAATCATCCAGCAGGAGTTTGAATGATTTACGTCAAAACAATTACAGTTTTAATGAACGAATGCCATCCAAAAACCCTTTGAAATCTTCTACAGAGTACAACCTAATATTGAATTTGACTTTAATCCACATAGCCACCCTAAACTTAATTATATCCACCACCTCTTCAGATCTTGCAGTCGTATCCTTAAAAATATACCCATTCCGCGTCAGCCAAATGGACCAAATTGTAACAAGATCTATTGATTCTATTCATTTCATGTTGTCAATCTTTATAACAAGCGCAATAAAATTTTTTTTTTTTGGGTAAGTAATATCGTAAGATTTCTAGAAACAGACACAATTAACACTACACTTGCACACACACTCATACACGTGAGACGTCCCACACGCTGAATTAAGGTGCGTGAGAGTGGACAAGAATTTGTGTGCGTGTATGTTAAAAATGTGTGCGGTTCTCTTGATAGTATTATTTATCCTTAAGCTAAATATTTTGATATACAACACTTGCTAGTTTTGGAATGCATATATGCAGAATCATTGGTGAGACGTGCAGAAATGTATCAAGACTACATGAAAGAGATTGAAATCCCAGGAAATCGAGGGTCAGTTATCCCTTTCAACACATGGCAAGAACTAGCAAAATCAATGAAACAACTGTACAAGCAGCCACTGCACTACCTTACCAATGTACAGATGAAGCAGTGGGACAAAGCAAGGCTCGACACTGAACAAGAGCAGGTTCCGATGGACCATTTCGTGCACCCTGCTAAGGCCGAGGCCACTGTATGGCTAATTGAAGAGATCCACAGGCAAAACACATCTCACCTCTTTCTTGCTAAAATTTGGTCCAATGAACCCCTTAATTACCATGCATTTGTGGATCCATTCTATCAGTACTAATTAAGTACATGGCCGGATAAGAGGCCAGGCGAATCGATAGTACTCGATATATTGTCTTTAGGTTGGATTTTGATGCGAAGGGTTAATTGTCTCTAGCTAGTACTGGAACGACTACTGTTTGTAGTTTATGATCACCTTCAAATTGCATGTATTTATCTTGTTCAGATACTGCCTAGCTTGTCATCGTTTGTCTGTTGGATTTCACATAGGCGCGCGACAATTTCAATGGAGGCTCATTTTCGCGTTCTTGTTATACTACAAAATATGTTATTTTTATGATGAGATTTTGTACGTTGTGATAGTTGCACCTAGTAGATTATTGTTATTTCGTTGTTTTATTAATAGTATAAAAGAAAGGATACTGAGTTTCGCGCTTCAAATTTTACCGCAGGCGCTCCACCTTTTTGGTTTTTACACTGTGGTGTTGGCAGCAATACCACAGTGTAAAAACGAAAAAGTGGAGCGCCTGCGGTAAAATTTGGAGCGCGAAAATCACTATCCAAAAGAAATTGGTGAATCCACCTCACAGTTATGTGAGACCTACATATCTAATGGGAGTATGGAGTAAAGTTGTTGCCCTACCCGCCGTAACAAAATAAACATTACTTTGTAATTCATCAATACATCAAAAAAATAAATAAATAAATTGGGTGCTGATAATGCCAAAACCATTTTTATTCTTTCCAAAACTCAAGGTGTATCTTTCATTCAATGAGTTAATTGCCCTCCACCACACCACTTGCATTACGAAAAATTAATGCCCCTTCAAATCCCAAAGGATTATTTTATCGTTCTTTTTTATTCTCCTACCTTAAACCCATCAAAGCTTGAACTGAGAGAGGCTGCACAGAGCTTGGCTTGGGTTTCCCTTGGCAATCTCCAACAGATGTATTGCTCTATTCTTAAATAAGGTAAAGAAATACTATTTTTTTTCCCCTTTATTTGAGTTCTCCCAATTTTATTAGTATTCTACTATTTACTACAACCTTGGGGTTTGAACTTTTACGGTTTGAACAGACACCATCGCTTGCTACCAGCTAAATTCAAGTTTTAAATTCCATTCCAACAAAGCTACTACTGTCAAAAGCTTCTTACAATGATAAAATTGGGGGAACTACCTTTCTTTTTGCATCTCTCTTTCATTTTTTATGCAAAAAGCCACGGTTTTTTTCCCTGTAAGGATGGCTTTCAATTTTGAAGGGAATTTTCATAAAGAAATTGATGTAGTGGAGGGTAATTAAGTCATAGAATAAAAAGTGCACCTTGAGTTTTGACAGTAACAAAAATAATTTTGACATATAAATTTTCAAAAAAAAATAACAAAAGAGTGCTATCAAACAATGGATCCCTGGCGTGGTTTCAAAGCGTAGGTCCCACTTTGATCTTATGCCCATAGTTCAGAAGTTCAGTAGATTTAGACGAAGTATTTAACTTTGCCAATTCAATGTCAGAACAACAGAATCTGACTTGGATTACAAATATATCAGAGTGGAAAAGAAATTAAGTTAAAATTGGCATTGTGTAATGAATGACTCACCAATAATTGTACCTGTTTTTTAATTCTTAGGCACAAACAAAGGTGAAATTTAATTGAGGTTTGCAAGTGAAAGAAGTATATATCTGCAAATTGGTACCTAAACCCAGCGTTTTACGTACGCAATAATATTTTTACAGTACTCCATTCTGCAATTCAACCATAATAAGTACTAAATCTAGCTGACAACATATATCATTCGTAAGTAAGTTGTAGTATTAAAAAACCTGAAAATCGTATCGAAAATCTGGATCTGATTATCGTGCCAAATCTCGGACAAAATTTGAATCTCTTTTCAAGTTGTTCAAGTTCGCTAGCTACTTTTGCCAATTCCTGCTGCAGCCTATGCTAGTCAACTAACAGCCAGCCAAAGTACTCAGAAAGCCTTTGGTCTAAAGTTTGACTCTCACCTGCGTGCTATGAACAATTGTCTTGGGTTAGCCCATTTTGCTTCGGCTTCATTGACCCTACACCAGTGGACTCCCAGATTAATCGATCCATGGATCGGATAGCAAGTTATTATCGGATAAAGTTACACAACTCCTCTACACCATATGGTTGTTTCATTGATTAATGGGTTGGACTTGGATTGGGATTTTTTTCTATACTGAATCAAACTTAGAAGAGCTTGCTTAAGCATTGCTATTATGTATTCGGGCTCCGTTTGTTTCGATGTAAAATGTTTTCCATTTAAAATATTTTTTCAAAAAACAAATTTTAAATTTTTGTTTTTTGGTATTTGGTTGGTACTTGAAAATATTTTCAAAAATCAACAAAATAGTGTAGAGAGAGGGGGGCTTAAACGGTAGAGAAATCTGAGAATATTGGAATTGAACATGGGTCAAGACTGATAATCGAGAAAACTGAGCATTGAGAATTGCAGTAAAAGACAGTGGGTTCATTCGGAAAAATAACTTATGGAAGATTTAAGCGCAAGTAATTTTCATAAAATTGATGAAAAATATTTTACATGTAAAATGTTTTCCTAATTTTTTACATAATCAAACACTGAAAAATAGGTAAAATATTTTACGCCGAAACAAACGGAGTGTCTACTTCTCTGTTAAAAGCAGAGGGATACTTCTTCCTCCCATCAAACCCGCAATAGTTACGCTGAAGAAATTTTGCACAAACCCAAAGACCCAAAAACTCTGTCCGGACCTCATTGGCAGCTCTACATGCAGCCAAGCTTGGGCTGTCGATTGAACACCCGAAAATATATATTATACATGTAGTAATTTTATTTTATATTTTGTTTGATCTCTTAATCCTATATTATAAACACCCATAAATTCAGGTAGTTCACAATTAAACACCTAATACATTAGTCTCTACACTCTAAATAAAAATAATAATAAAATGCAGATAAAAAAATGATCTATTGGTATCGGTATAGTGTTCTGGTTTCTCTTTGACGATAATTAACTCGTATTTCCGAAAAAGAGCATGTGCCGAAAAAAAAACCCATGCAAACCTATTCACCACAAATTTTCTACAAAAGAATATTAGGATATTTATGCACCAGTTTAATCTTGCTTGGCTCAAAATAAAAAATTTCGCCGAGAACAATTGTAACATATTATGAATTTTTTTTTGTCGCATCATTCACACTAATAAATGAAATTTTGTGTATATATGATTTGCTTATAAAGCTATTAGAGTTAGAAATTTTTTGAACACCCTATTAAAAATTTCTAGAGCCGCGGACCCTAAAATTTTTGGGGAGCAACTGATCAACAAATAGCTCCTTTCAGCAGAATTGAACCTCCTATTTTCTTGTATCCCAAGACCAAAACTTATTCCATAATTTCGTATTTAGGACTCTAACCGACCAAGAAATTTATTCATATCATGGGGCGCGCTACACAGTATACAGCGACATAGGGTCATAGACTGTAGAGTAAAGAGACCTACTATCGATAAATTATACCCCAAAAAAAATAAAATAAAAAATAATCTACCGAAACAAAAAAACCGTGTAGATACATGGTCAATTACAAAACTGAAAGCAAGGAAGCCGGATTCTTATGGTTGCCAATGTGATCATCTGAGTCTTTCCTGCTGATTAAGGGAAGTATGGGACTCTTCGATACGTCGGGTGAGCAAAGAAATACCATATTGGGAGGCACTTGAGGCAGCATAGTACGACGTCACAGTCAGTTGTGTAAACGTTGGAAGTGCGTAACCTTGATACAAAATTTAAGCACATAAATCAGATATGAAAATCCAGTGAAAGAAAAACAAAAACAGATAGGAAATCATGCTGTGTTGAGATTGAAACTTATCCTCATCACACAACAGATTCAACCAAAGTTTCGATTATCACACAACAGATTCAACCGAAATTTAGACATGGCAATATAAGAACAAAGGCTCAAGCAAACAAACACTAGCCTCTCAAGGTATGTCTGTTCTTAAATTTAGCTGCGTTGCATTATGCAAAAAGTACTGAGAAATCACCAAGGTCAACAAGAGCATATCAAGCTCAAAGACCTAATCAACCACCTTATCTCCTTTGAGAAAAAACATTTTGGGTGCCATTAAAATGCAGTCCTTAAACCTAACTCATACATGAAATACATTTAAGTGACACTGAAATACATGTCACCCGTGCCCTTAAATTGAAGTATAATAATTCTCCACTACAAACTAGTCAAGCTGTATGGGGCGGCTACAAGACACCTTAGTTCATATTGTAAGTACGAAGAACCAGGAACAAGAAAATCAAATTAACCAACAGATACAGCTCTAGACTTTCCAAAGGGACACCAAAAAAAATCTGGGCCACTAATAAATTAGTGGTGAAGGTGAACATCCCTAAATGGTTTTTGGATCGAATAATGCTTTATACACAAGATACAACACCACCATGATACATTTAAGAAAAACAGGGGTCCTTGCATACCTCCAAATGCAGCACTTGCAGCAGAGTACATTAGCAATGGAGGTAGCTGCACAGAAAAAGTAACAAATGATAAAGCAAAGACAATGTTGTAAGAGATATAAGGAAGATGCACAGGAGAAGAGCTAAACAAGTAAACTGACTTGTTTTTAATGATTAAGCCATATATAGAAGCTTGAAGAGTGCATTTCAACATCCAGAATCATAAACAATTAGAGCGGCATATAAATACAAAGGCCATACCCCAACAAGGAAAGGAAGCCACTTTGGTCCTTTTACATGTTTCTGAACATATGGTATTCCTGAAATCAAATATTAATTAGATAAGTAATACGTAGAGACATTAGAACATTT
This sequence comes from Rhododendron kiyosumense, assembly GCA_019656275.1. Lineage (NCBI taxonomy): Eukaryota > Viridiplantae > Streptophyta > Magnoliopsida > Ericales > Ericaceae > Rhododendron > Rhododendron kiyosumense. Next base: position 49,107 of record BPLS01000388.1, on the reverse strand, counting down.
AAATAAACAAAGAAAGTAATTTGATCATACCAGTATTGAAACCATGAATCACACTGAGCAAACCTCCAATTCCAGAGCCAGCCTATTCAATTGAACATGTAAGGTATAAGACTAACATACAAGCGAGTAAAATAATAGTGGAAGTCTCCAATGAGACATGTATGGCTTTATAATGTTTTCACAAATCATCTCTGCTTAAGCATTCAAAGTTTCACTTTTAATCAACAAGAAAATGGGCCAGAGGCAAGGAATATCTCCACTGGATTCTAGCTGAACAACTTTCAAAATATCAGTTAAAGGTCCATCAGGAAGTTGAAGAAACTACACAACGGAGTGATATGACAACAGACAACCAGTGCATGTGTGCTGCCTTATGCATTAATATCTATATATTTCACACCTTCCGTTCCTCAGGAGCACTTCTCCACTGTACAAACATATTTGGTACCTGATGATTACAATTCTCTGGCCCGAACAAACCAACCAAGTAGATCAACAAGACAGTAGCACTAAAGTTGGAGAAATCAAGCATTCCATGAGAAGCCCTTTTTAGGATTCCTCAATCTAGGAACACCGGTAGTTAATTTCCAAATGGCTGAGGACTAGTAAAGCACACCAATACAGGATCTGTTCAGTACTCCACAAGATGGAAGAAAAATAAAATGGCAAGTCATAAGAGTGTCCGCTTCGCATGTACAGGTGTTTTTAGTAAATGGACTAGCACAATGCCACAATCCAGTAAAACAGTGTACGAAAAGCTGCACACCCAGACTTGTCATCATACAGGTTCCTATTTTTGTTACTTTCAAGCCATGAGTCATCGCAAAGATACCAAGTCACAATTTGCCTTCCTAAGGACTGTTGCAGGAACAAACACCTTTCAGCTTCAGAGGTCAAAATCACAACAAACGCAGAAGCCACAACTATCAAAGTCAAATGTCAGAATTATTCTTTTGGAATAGTTTCTTTTATTAAGGACCTAATCCAAAGAATCGAGGGGATGGCCTTGAAATTCAAAACCAATCAAAAGAAGATCACCAATCCTATCTATACATAGGGTTGTACCAAACAAACAAAAACCAGGAAACAAACAAAGCAATACACGAACCTAGGTCCAGAAACAATAATTTCCTTCTACATACCAAGAATGGCAAGAAAGCCTAGCTAAATCTGTGGGAGCACATACAAAGAGATCCCCCAATCCAGGCACAACCTCTAATTATATGTAGACACAGGAAACTTTCTCCAAGAGCAGACACAGGCCTGCCCTCCTCCCCAATCCTCCTCACCAAAGCGGCAGAATCCATGCTAATTATCTGAAAAATTCTACCATTTGTTTCCCCCAAAACAAAATAAATTGTAGCTGCAAGGTTCAGTTTGTAAACAGACTTCCTCATAGATCCCCTGTGAACTTGGATACCAAAGCTAAGTCCCTTGAATAACACCCAAAAACCACATTTTTCCTTTACACATATTCTGCAAACATATAGCCATAGAAAAGGTGGTCAAGGGATTCCACAGCCCCATGGGACAAAACACAATTGCTGTAATTTGTAATTCCCCACAAAACCAGTCTATCCCTGGTAGCAAGTCTGTGAAGAATGACCCCACCCATTGAGCAGAAGTCATCTAGGAACCTGTTTCTTGTGCCATACCAGTTTATTCAAACCACCATAAGATAGGAGCTTGTTAGACCATGACTGAATTATCCTTACCAATCTCTCCTTAAAGAACAATACAGTTGGAATGTATTGGGGACAGGGGTTTTAAAGCCCCCAAATGAACAAGCTCAAACTACCACAAAGTCATGTGCCAAACATGTGACAAAAGAGTGTAGAAACTTCCACCAAAAAACTAGCCGACACATTAGCCTTTGGGCGAAACACTATTGGGCCTATTTTTACGGGCAAAAACCCAACAAGAATCTCCCCCGCACTACGGAAAATCTAAAGTTGTGTGATGTTTGGAAATTGCCTGTTAGTTGTATAGTGCAGTAGTTTGGGCAGTAATCTGTATAGGCTTTGTTTTCCTATTCCGGTAATACAACAAACAAATGAATTCATATGCGAATTAAGTCCTAGATTCATATGCATAAAACAAAAAGAAAAAAGTAGCAAAATTTCAATTTTTTGGGAAGCAGAAAACTTACAACAGATGTAGCATCATGTAGAACCGAAGTGATGGCCCATTCGCCGTTTTCCTGATTCAACGTGACAAAAAAGAAGGGAAATTCATGGTCAGCATTCGTAAGAACATCTCAGACAAGTAATTAGCATAAAAGCATAAAATTATGCCTCTATATAGTAATAAGTACAGAGAGAGAGAGGGAGAGAGTACGGCGTTAGGGTTTAAGAGGGAGAGACAACGAGGGCATCGAGGGGAGCCTAAGCCAGGGTTCATGGTTGGATCGTGGAAGAGGTTGCCGGACCTCAGCTTCTGTTCGTACACCTCTCTCGTCCCCATCTCCGTTTCCTCCCTCTCCCTCTCTCTCTCTCTCTCTCTCTCTCTCTGTGACTCGGAGGCGTAACTGGATCTTACCAAGTGCGGGCCTTAAAAAAGTTGGAGCTGAGGCCCAGTGGACTGCAAACCCGTGGCCCAATACCCACAATCATTTCGCCCCGACCCAAAAGTCTAATTTTCGCACTTCTCTTTTCATCATCCATACCTCTCTTCTTCGTTTTCAAAAATGCTAGGTGCACAATCATTCGAACACAACCTATAACATATACATAGGTTCCATACATATTTAACATATGGAACCCACATATATGTGAGGAATTATGTTTGGATGGTCGTGCAATTAGAATCTCTACTTCATTTTTATTCATACAAATTTACCACATTATTCTTTAATGTCTAAAAAGAGTGAGCTGGTGGTGGGTTAATACGGTAAAGTAACAAGAATAAATAAATAAGGAGTACGGGTGTAGAAGGAAATGCAAAAATAACTATCCCTTATTTGGTTATTGAAATATTAAATCGACAATATTTACAATGGTATTTTCGATGTGAGAAATGTGTGCAATGGTTTATGAGCCGTTGTTTGTTAAAGAGTAATAATAAAAAGGAGTATGCTTTTCAAAAACATGATTACTCGTATGATTATCATATCTATTATATGGTTTAGCAAATGAACGATCAACGTGTGTATATATATATATCAGTTATTTTTAAATGAGGAGGTTCTTATTTTAGTTAAAATAAAGAACTCTCCATTTCTCTCATTTTTTTGTTCGAATTTCGATGATTCGAGCCGCTCAATGTGTTCAGAACATGATTTTAAAAGTACTTACGAGGAATCAGCAAAAAAAATGACCGGAAAGGGCTTCATCCGAGCAGTTTTTATTTGAACCGTTTGATAAAAAATAAACAAAAACTACTCGGATGAAGCCCTTTCCGATCATTTTTTTTGCTGATTTCACGTGGGTACCCTTAAAATCACATTCTGAACACATTGAGTGGCTTGGATCATTGAAATTCTATCGGAAAAGGGAGGTCCTCATTTTTTTTGGCTGATTTCACGCGATTATCGATCCTTTTTTGATAATATCACTGTGGAAGGTCTTATACAAGGATCAAACCCTATCCATATGCATAAAAGTATGTAAGGGAGACCAACTGCATTTTATTTCACTTGTGGCTCGACTCATTTACATTGGTCATCATAAAACAAACTTCAAATATTTTGAAGGGAAATTTTCAAAATGACACCTAAACTTTGCACCAAATGTCACAGAGACACATGAACTTAAGTTTATTTCAATTAAACATTTGTACTAACAAAATTTCCAAATTTAGACACCTGAACTTAAGTTTATTTCAATTAAACACATGTACTAACAAAATTCCCAAATTTAGACCCCGCCATTATATTTCGTCCCAAAAAATTGCTGATATGGCATCTCCAACCCATTTAAGTTGCCCCATTGCACATGTTTTCAATAAGGAATGATGCACCCAAGCGAAATCCATAGGCAAACTTCATCAACCCCTGTTGGAAATAGTGTAATGAGGTAACTTAAACAGGTTGGAGATGCCATGTCAGCAATTTTTGGGACGAAAAATAACGGCGGGGGTCTAAATTTGGAAATTTTGTTAGTACAAGTGTTTAATTAAAATAAACTTCAGTTCAGGTGTCTAAATTTGGGGATTTTGTTAGTACTGGTGTTTAATTGAAATAAATTTAAGTTCAGGTGTCTCTGTGACATTTGGTGTAAAGTTCAGGTGCCATTTTGAAATTTTCCCTATTTTGACCAAGACATATTAATTAAAAGCTTAAAACCAATAATGCCGAAGACTATAAGTTCCACCGTACCCCAGATTACACGAAAAGGAGGCTAGGACTTCAAGGAAGGAAGTGGGTAGTTAAGAAATTAGTAGTTACGAGGCAACTTCCATGATTATTAATTATTCGAGACTGGTTGATGCATCATCACATATTAGCTTAACTACTCCAATTGCTTTCTTCAAATCCTTTTACGAGTCAATATTATCCAAATAAGGGATAGTTAATTATTTTTGCACTTCCTAAGGGGGAGGTGTCCACAAATGTCTGCTTATTGCGACTACGTGTCCTAGATCAACCGTTACCATAACTTGTTCATCGCAAAGAAAGTGTTTTAGTACAGTTTCCTCCCGCGGCAAACATATGCGTGAAGTATCAGAAACTGCATTATTAGAGACTGTCATAAACTTCTTACTCGGGAAGTCTTCGAAAAGAAAACGATTCACCGCACGAGCAAGATCAGATAGTAGCATATCAAGATGAGAAGGGTGGTGAATCGGTGTCGTAGAGATTGATTTTTAGGGTTTTCTGCCTTGTCCCATTCTTGTAGGGGACAGAAGCTTTTGTAGATTGCAGCTTAAAGTTGGGTATAGAATTCTAGGGCTTTTCACAGCAGCGGAGAATTCTTTCTTTGCACGGTTCCCACTTCCCAATCTCGTGTGTTTTTTGTGTGCGTGTTGGTGGGTGGGGAGGAGGGGAATTTGGGTCTGTGGCCGTCGGATAGGTCTCATTTAGTTAACAGAAAGATTCACATGACACCCCTGTCTTATTTTAAGCCTTGTATGAAAAATTGACCCCTGTCTCATCTAGTTCAGCAGCTATACATTAGGCGGTGCAGTGGTGACGGTCCGTCCTCACGGACGGTAGCTATGGCTCGAACCGGACATTCTATTGATAGATAGGAAGCACCTATGGTTGCGCCCAAGGAGGTTACGCTAGCTCATAATTCAAGCCTATTTTTTTTGTAAACAGGCTTAGAGTCAAAGCCCCTTAACAACCCTCTTGAGCATGACTATAGGGGCTTCGTAGGGGATTTGCAGACGGTGGGACAACAAAAAAAGGTTTTGGAGCGGAGTTTATACGTTGCACGCATTATGTGTGAGGTTTTTTCCCAGTCTAGACACATAAAAGTACTAGTAATTTTTAAAAGAAGAAAAAGAAAATGCAATTGCTTCGATGAGAACTACGTCATCTGATTGATCAAATTTGGGAACAACATTATCAAATGATTAAAGCAATGTCGAACCGATACGAGACATGCCATCGCCTTTTTAATTCCTTCAATCACAGAAGACAGATTAAGACACGCCAGGACAATTATTAAAATTGAAAGTATCAATAAGGTGTCACAGCCCCAAATTAAGGTTAGTTGGATTGGTTGGTAGGTTTGTTTCTCATATAATTGATCAGGTTTCGATTCTATGAGTCAGGTCGTAACAAATTAATTTTTTGTAAATTTCCTGATTACGGTGTGATTGACCTGCCTTTGATCGAATAAGGAAAGAATACTATATTTAAATCAATCTTTTTAGCAGGTATTACACTATTACTCATGTTTAGTGACCTTATATTTTGCATAAGATGGAGATGATAAGTAGAATTACTCTCTTATCATTTCATGTTAAAAAAAAGACCTTATATTTTGCTTTCATTAAAAAGTTTGTGGTTATTCTTTCATCTCGATGAGAACATTGATGTCGTATACT
>BPLS01000388.1:0-43106 GCA_019656275.1 Rhododendron kiyosumense | reverse complement strand
ATGAGCACGTTTGATTCCTGGAATAATTGTGAGAGGGATTGAAAAATATGGTATTAAGGTTGAGGAAGACATGATCGAATGATATATATTATGGGATTAGTTGATTCCTGGAATAATTGTGGGAGGGATTGAAAAATATGGTATTAAGGTCGAGGAAGACATGATCGAATGATATATATTATGGGATTAGTTGATTCCTGGAATAATTGTGGGAGGGATTGAAAAATATGGTATTAAGGTCGAGGAAGACATGATCGAATGATATATATTATGGGATTAGTTGATTCTTGGAATAATTGTGAGAGGGATTGAAAAATATTGTATTAAGGTTGAGGAAGACATGATCGAATGATATATATTATGGGATTAGTTTATACTATGTTTGATTCATAGATCTAAGGAACGGGTTGGCGATGGTTGGATCCTATTCCAATAAAGGCCATGGTAACTTGGGGGTAGCCGAGTTGGTAGACATCATATACCTTATGCACAAGATCAATGGTCAAAGCTCAAAGCTCAGTAACAACCAACACTTCTTGCATATAAAGGGAAGAAAAAAAAAACCAGACATAGAAACATGGGTATCTTTAGCATAGTGGTTAAAGTCTGGGATTTAGAGCTTTGCTCTCTACGAAGGTCTCGGGTTCGAAAATCCTCTGGTGCTATCAACTTCAATTGAGTCAGTCCATAGAGAGCTTTGCTTTGACTTAATTGAGACCCGCAAATGAGGAATGGAATTAGTCTCTCAAAATTAATTGAGATGCATAAACTAGCCCGGACACCTAAGTTGTAAAAAAATCTTAAGCCTAGAGATCAAGAGTTTCCGAATGCTGTTGAGAACCCAACGAAAGCATGTGCAAGTTAGTATTTTTTTTTTTTTTTTTTTTAAAAACGTATGCAGGCAAACTGTAAAATGCTAAGTCGATCACGAAATTGTGCATTCATTGGTAGAAATATATAGAGATGAGTGGATACCGTTACACCAAACCCATTGGCCATTGGTGGTGGCTGGGGAACTGGCTGTTTGTTTTCTTGTATAGCTTTACGAAAACTTCACCGGCCATCAAGACTCTCAACTAACCCAAATTGCACTGAATTTACATGATACGGGTAGTCTTGGGAAAAAACCAATGAATGGATGATGAAGGCTATCGGTGATGATATTGTGTGTACTTAAAGTCTAAGTACTCAGGCAAAATAGGAAAAGAATCAAAACGACCGGAGCAATTAGCAGGCAATTAGTAGTAAGAATTCTAAAAAAGATATGCGACAACGATCTGACCGGTAAAATGTTTGACACATGCGAAATCACTAGTACAAAATGCTAAGAGAATTATTATGCATCATCATAGTATTGCATCAACTTACTTTTACCTTGTACGTGGCTCCACGTATGGCATGGTGGTTTTTTGTTTTTTTATTAGATTGGTACTAGATAAAACTAAATAGACAGAGTTTGTGATATTTCCTTTTTTTTGGGTCAAACAGAAATTCTGAGTTTGTGGGTATTTCACCCCATTAACTAGCATCAAGCCATCATGCAGGACTAGGAGATGCCTTCATATACATTTTGGTGCAGAATTAAAGATAAGTAATGTATTATTACAATTGAATTCACTAACGTATCCGCGCAAAAATTTGCTTTCCTAATCAAAGTTACGGGCTTTGTGTACACTTATGACATTATTTGAGTGAATGTACTAATAAAAGTTCACTCCAATCCTCATTTTGAACTAGATTAGACAGTCTAAAATTCAGCAACTCATTTTAATAATAACTGGCCAAAAAATTGTTGATGCCATCTCTTGACGATGAGATACTATTGACAAATCCAAACCTTTGCTTACAAAAATGGGCGGTCGAGATGCGACCTATCCAATTCATTCAAAAATGAGGACGGGAGATGATTCCATCTCCGATTATTAGAAAGAAATACATGGGGAAAATTAAGCTTACATGCGCCACATACTAAACTCTCTTTTCCAAATAGTTAAATACAAAACAAACCACTGGTAGCTTATCCAAAACAACAAGCCACTGGTTTGATCATATAAATACAGTGCGAATTAAAAACTAACAAGAAAACATCAATATCATAGATCTAATTTTTTAAAACGAGGGAAAAAGAGAGAGAGAGAGAGAGAGAAAAGAAACAGAGCCGGTGTCATATGACACTGTCAATAATGGAAAACATAGACATTGTATTCCACAGTAGCATCTCCAGTAGTGAGATTGAACCAAATTGTCTTGGCTTGTGCATACCCACGCGCGAACCGGAAAAGCCCGCTGCCGCCGACCACCGGCAACTCTCTCACGGGGGAAAACACCGCGTTCCGCCCCAGCACACTCAAAGTACTCCCATTATACTTCCCATCGGTGAAAGCGAAATTCATGACCATCAACAGCCCCACCTGCTCAAGAGCAGCGGAAGCGTAAATCCCCTGCGCCCGTCCCACTTGTTTGGACCCGAGTTCCGGCGCCAGGGTGAGCGGGTCGTCGATCATGACCACGGCCCCGAACCCGGTGGGGGAGGTGTTGGTCATAGCGGCGGCGGCGACTCGGACCGCAGTGGGGTTCTTGCCGGAGACGATGTCGTGGAAGTAGAAGTGGAGGTGGCTGAGTTTCTCCTTTTTGAGGCCGAGTTGTTTTTGGGAGAGGTGTCTTGAGAAGGATTGAGAGTTGATTCCATTGGTGAGGAGAGAGAGGAAGAAGAATATGGTGGAGATGAGAGAGAGAGGATTTGGTGTACTGGGTTTGGCCATTGCTGCAGCCTGCGGGGGATGGATGGTGAGGATTTTGGTGTTGTTGGGGGGGTCTATTTATAAAATGTCTTTAGTTCGTGTTGCTTTATGTATAAGAGATGAGAAGATCAATAGCGTTATGGTATGTACCATTTGATGTGGAGTCAACAACTTGAAAAAAGGAAAAGGGGAAAGAAAAGCAATGAATAACGGAGTTGTTGCTCATTGTCAACAGTACCATCTAAACGTGTCTAGTGGTGCAAACAATGGACTATAAGTTGACTCTTCGAGCTCGGCTAATTTCCCAAAGTACTAGGGCTTGATGATCTCATGCACGTTGGGCCCATACTGGAGTTTGCGCTCGAGCTCAATTCGAGTACTAAAATGAGTCACTATAAATGTGGGCCGGTTCCTACCACACTAATTTTTACACTTTATCTCAGCCTTTGAAACTAAGGGTTGAGATCAAAACTTAACACACCTTCTCTCTCTTCCCACCAATGTCAAAACTCTCTCTCTCCGGGCTAAAAAAAATAACATTGTTCTTTCCCACCCTCCCCTCTATACTCTCTCTCCCTCACGCCTCTTCTTCTTTGTCGAGCCACACTGTCGCCTCTGTTTGACGAGGGCTTACTTCTCCGTACTTTTTTTTTTTTTTGAAAAGATCATGATAATATATAAACTTCAAGGATAGGTTACATCTTTAACAATCAAATCTACAATATCATGATATTATATAAACTTCAACGATAGGTTACATCTTTAACAATTAAATCTACCAAATCAAGCGGAATACAACCTTTATGAGCTAGGAACAAATCTTTTACGAAGACAGTAAGCCTAACCATGCGCTACACTATTCTTCTCTCTATTGCACCAAAAAAAAGACCATTTCCTAGCCCAGGACTTAATATCTTCCACAATAGCACTAATTTCCCACGGACATGGTGACTTGTCATCTTTAAAAAAGTTCAAAAGCAGTGCTACATGCAATTCGAATGGCCCAGGCTTCGATAATGGACGCAGAGGCTATTGACACACGACCCATACTCCAAACAAGAGCAGATCCACCACAATCTCTCGCGATAACGCCAATGACAATCAAGCTGTGGGAGGCTTTAAAAGCTCTATCACAATTAAATTTAATCACATAAGGGGGAGGGGGAGGCCAATTGGAATGCCTAGAAGGTTTAGGGAAGCTCTCCTTAGGCCCTTTGAAAAGCGCAGAGAGATAATGTTAGATCTTAATACTTCTCCATACTTAGATCTGACATATATTCTGTTTTATCCTATGGTGATTGCTAAATTAAACATGGGGCTGATCCCCAAATCTTACTTTAGTGGTTACTCCTAATCTTGGGACACAACGCTCATAAAATCTCAACAAACAAGATTTCTTGGTAGTAATTAGAATTGAACATTTCAATTGAGAGAAAAGAAAGACCAAGCTTCCTGGAAAAATTGACGAAGTGATCCTGTTAATGGAATTATGGTTGTTTTGCTGATGCTGGGTATAGAAAGAAGAAAATCAATAGTAATGGATCATGTACTGCAAACGAAACAATTCACAAATTCATCCATCTCATGAATCCAACGGGTCTATCCTTTGGGGAATAACATCTCGGTCTTGCCTTTGTCCGATTATTGCGATGCAAGAGTCATGGATTTTTTTTAACCGAGAGAGAGAGAGTTTTGACGTCAGTGGAAAGAGAGAGAAGGTGTGTTAAGTTTTAATCTCAGCCCTTGGTTTCAAAGGCTGAGATGGAGTATCAAAATTTGTGTGGTAGAAATTGGCCCGCTATAAGAGAGTCTTGTTCATTCATATCTATAGGTCGAACTTATCTATGGTGAGCTATGCTTAATTCGAATTTGACTTATCTACTAAACAAAGCATGGTAGACTGGATGACTTCCAACTTGTTAGGTGGACAAACAATTAAATTTGCACCCTGGAGGGGGGGGTTGGGGGGGTTTGCACCCTGGGGGGGGTTTGGGTGTTGGTTTGTTTTATGACATGTGATAACAGAAGCTTCATATGGGGAGTACAAGAAAAGGGTACTCGTCGCTCATCACAGTGTCGTAGTGGACTTGTCGACCACCCATCTCCATGTCTGAGAATTTGTTGCTGTTTGTGTTGAAAAGATGCAAACGTACGTGGTGGCCGGTGTTCAGGTTAGGTGGTGACCGTCTTGAATTAATGATGAGATGAAATAGTAGTACTTAATTTTTTTCCTCTTGATGAAAACAAAAGGTTAAAATATTATACTCTTTGAAACATAATAGTATTATTTGATTATGAGTTAGTGCTTTCATATATTAATCCAGTAATTAACAGGAATAAAGTGAAGCAATCAAGAGTGGAGGATGATGGAACTTTGTGTTACATAGTGGGACAAAGAGTTCCACTTTACATACCTAAAGTAATATGCCCACCTACCTAGTTTTTTTTTTTTTATAATTCAGACATCTGAGTCAATTTTTTCGTGTATCTCAATTAATTTTGAGAGATTAATCCCACACCGTCCACTTGCGGGAGTTCCAATTAAAAAAGCCAAAACAATACTCTGTATGGACTGGCCCCAAAAGAGTTAATGATATACAACATCTAAAAAGTTTCGAACTTGAGATCTAAAAAGGGAACAATCTCTTAAATCTCAAGTCTTACCCATTAGTCTAGTACTCCACACCATTATCAAATTCTTTCGTTTCAAATTAAAAACACCCTTCATTGAAGGTTGGATTTCCATGAGAATATTAGGACTGTAAATGAAGCGGGTCAAGTTTAGCTGTGAATAGTTTAAAGAAAAAAGTCTATATATTAGTAATGTGTTAGTTTCATTTACCATCATCATGGAACCCAATACTCTTCCCTCCCTCATCGGAAAATGTATAGTCTTGCTGTTTTTACTAGTCAAGAAACAAAACAACAATTTCAACTTAACCAACTATTAAGAGTTTTCAAAGTACCACAAGACAACAGAGGAGGACTGGAGGAGGAATGTGTAACAAAAGAGTGCAGTCAAGATTTCAGCAACAGAAAAAGTCATTGATGATTTTCCAATAATGAAGGTGACCTACCCATGCCTACTTTTTTGGGAGAACTTTGGTTGTTTTGTGGCCGTTGGATCTTCGAATTAGAACCTAGATTGATGCCACCTGGAAATTGGTAGTAGGTTAAAAGAATATGAACAATCAACCCATTTAAAAGTCTTGAAAAGCGAACGTGTAGTTTGGGGATTTGAAAGTTGGTACCAAAAAGCTGGAATAAAGAGCACTTGAAGGTCCCATGGGGAAAAAAAAAAGGAAGTTTATTGACGTTTCTTTTGATTTTGACCCGAAATTAAAAAGGGACATAAAGACCTTTTGAGATGCATTCAAGTGGGGTTTTGAAACTCGACGTGATTGGGTTAAACATTGAAAAGACGCTAGAGGGGTTAAAATACCCAAAAGATGTGTAGTCAATTATTCAGTATGAGATTCCATATTTATCTTTCCAATCCATTATGTATTGTTCATTTGCTTTAGGAAGAGGCTAGAGGATTAAATACCACAGAGACGTTATGCTTTACTGAGTTTCTTCACGGGCCAAAGCCCCAATTTCATCCACATAATGGAACCATATGCTTTCTTATCAAAGACAACAAAGTTTTGTTGAACTTCTTCCAAGACTGACTGGGCAATATCTCATCATGTGCATGTGCAGTTATTAAATCGTGGCAATATTTTAAAATTAGACCCCCCAAGGCCTACACAAAATTATACTTATATGGCAAAGATTCCCCAATCTCCATGAACTAAGAAATTGGGACTGGCTAGACATTCTTTCAATTTTGCATGTAATACATATATACAAACACACACACACACATTATGAGAGAGAGAAGCTAATTTACGAAAATCTTTTTTTTGGCATTAATCTAACTTATAGGGTTTGTTCCAGAAAACTTTCCATATGGAACAACTATTAACTAAACACCGGAAAATAAAAACGAAACTTTATTTTTGCAAAATCATTTTACATGGAAAAAAATTAACCTCAAAAAATATTTTATATATATTACTTTGAAACAAACAGAGCCTCAGTTTTTTTATACATGCACCTTTTTTTTGTAAGTAATTTCATTTCACCAAAAGCAAAGAAGCTATAAAAACTATGGGAATCTCCTTGAACAAACAAAACAAGAAGCAAAAACCACCTATGCAGGAGCTCTATCAACAATTGCTAATCCTGAATATTTTCGAATCAAGTAACCAATCATCGATCACAAAGTTTCCTATTGCTAGCAGAGAGGCTTAACAGACAGATAGCATCAAGAACAGCAGTAGCTAACCCATTCACATCAATGTTCTATACATGCACGTTATTTACCAACAACAATAGAAGAAAGTAAGGGGATGAAATTCTGAACAGTACACACTGACTGTGACTCTGTGAGCAAATACTTGAAATTCTGAACAGTACACAGACTGTGAGCAAATAACTTACTCCCTGCTCTCTCTGAAGACTTTATATAATACAATTAGCCCTTTAATTAATTTCCTAACTTAACTGGGCCTAGCTAGCTCAGGTTATCTTGCTCCATTGCTAACTTAGCTATGGGCGGAAATTTCGGTCAAACCCTTCAGGCCGGCACGCCTCTGGCTTGGTTCTTGTGTTTTTATAATTCCAATAATAATATTTGGATAAGAGTGATGCTACAAACCAAGGGAAGTTAGTCTATGCAATTTAATACGTATAGTAACTGAAGTTTCTGCGGTTTCAGAGCTTTTCCAACCATTTTCAAGAATATGCATAGAACATCCATCCATATATGTCCCAAAAATATAGGAATATATATAAAGTATAAAAGCAGGCTACTGCTTAATTCGGACGCACCATTCTTGAGGAAATTCAACTGCAGACCAGAAGACATCAATACAGTAGAGGCCTGGAGGAGTTCAAAAAGGAAGAGTGAAATTAAAGTTGTGCCACAAATTGCATGCATATACTACCGGAGTAAAATAGTACTTAAGCTTTTCTGCTATTTGTTTTTGGAGTGAGATCCTTTTTCACACCTGCAAAATGTAGAATACATAAATAATATATATATAAGGTGGTAAGTCCTAATTCTTTACCCAAATAAAAAGGTAGTAAGTCCTAATTCATTAATTTGGGGCAAACGAGTTTGCAAGTCTGTATTCTAGATAATTGATTCAGAAAAGAATCCTAATCATTTTTTATTTCCCATTTTTCACACAAGGGGAATTTAATACCTCCACATAATGCGATCAACTAACTACTACTATTTTCACTTAAAAGAGCTCCACAGAAAACATCTCACGTAAGTCTGAGTTTAAAAACACGATATAAATGGTTCCAAATACATTTTCTTAAAAGAAAATCTATTACATTAAGACAACACTGGATAACAGTTATTTATCAAAATGTTAGAAGGGGATAGAATACAATAATATGAAGTTTTGAAGTCACTTGTCCCAACTAGTTGTCGAAATTTGGAATTAAATGTCCCAATAGAAAGAGACATAATACTTAATAGGAGTTCTCCCTATTTAATTTTTTTCCTTTTTTTTTTTGGCTTTTAGCTGCGGGTTTTAACCTGAAGTCACACAATTGGAAGAATGAAAAAAAAGAAAAGGACCTCCAATTCAAAATACAAAAAAACAGAAAAATGTCTGTCACATTACTTTCGTTTTCAATTCGTTACCCATTGGTTGACAACGACGCTAATGCATGCCCACTACTTCAGTGAGTGTTGGTTGATGAGGCCCTTGGCAAGAAATGAGACTGTAGCTTCCACGGCAAGGCTGGGAACTCTTTCGAAAACCTAAACAAGAAATATTTTCTTAGGAGAGGGTGTTGAAAACAATCACTTCGTCCAGTTTCTCAAACAACTCAGGTTTGAAATATATTCTTGCCTGCGTAATATGCGACCCTCAGAGGGTATTAGAATAATAGTTTTAAAATTAGAGATGTGCACAATTGGATAGACCGCAGATGTGCTCCTTGAGTACGGAAAAAAAAATCGTATTCTTACAAGTGAACTTACCTCTGTCAAAAGAGAGAGATAGGCACATGGACGTTCAGGATATGGTGGATCATGATAAAAATTGTTTTTCATGTGGCCGTCTTGAGACCAACATCTGCAGCCCAACTGATAGAACATGTGATCTACAACATTTGATGCCATGACAGTCAGTGTATTCGTGAAATGCACAGTATTTCCTACGCCATCTAATACTCTTTCATGACTTAAAATTTTGATCAGAAGATATGTAACAGCAAGATGGGCCCTATCAATGTTGTCCAACAAGATAACACCAAAAGGCCTCTTCTTCACAGCCTCTGTAACTAATCCTCCAGCACCAAATTCTTTGCCACTCATGGACCAGAAGAACAAAATATGCTCAGATAAACATTTCAAAACCATTATTATCAGGGACCCAAAAAAATTAGTAACAAGCTAAAATAGAACGAGCTGGCAGATGAAAACTTGGAGGGGGCACCAAACAGGCGTGAGGAAGAATCTGACTCCCATAATCTGACATGTCAACTTCAGTTAGCAATTTGTCATCAACGAAAAGTTGTTTAGCAAAAGCTTTATCATGCTCCGTCCTTCCTCTACCAGAGCCAAATAAGAAGAGAAATGAGCCTAAAGGTCCAGGGCCAGACTTAACCTCGACAAGGCCCAGCAAATCAGAAAGCTAGCACGATCTTGTCCAATTAACCTCTCAGTCAATCTTGTTTCCAGGTCGTGCAACGGAAGTTTTGAGCTGCAAAGGAGCCAAGAAACTGGAAACCCAGTCAAGGGGCTTGCTACCTGCACCAGCAGCCATTCCCCCCAAAAAGAAATATAGTATTATTAAGAAAGAAAAATAATGCCCAAAGAGCATCTCATAACACCAGGCAAACCACCAAAAAACTGCAAGTTATTTACACCTCTGCAACTAAACGTGGATTAACAGTGAGGTTTTATTTGTGATTGTCATGTGTTGATAGAAGAAGCTCAGTTAGAAAAGGACTCAAACACTGAACCATCCCAAAAGTAGGTTTCATTTCTGTCTTCTTATCCTCTTCGGTCTCCTGCATAAAAGAAACCAGCCCTTGGCGCACTTGTTCTAACATTTGCAGCTCTTCACCTCTCTTGTTGCACCTATTCCTCCCCATTACTATTGGTTTTGACTTCCTCATAAATTAACCCTATCCCACTTGTCCATCAAATCTTGATATTCCTTTTCCACCTGTAAGAAAACAAATCCAAACAACATTAATTAACTGTGCATCAAGTCTTCTTATTGGAAATCTACCAAATTAAGTTGAAAGTAGACAAATGAACTACTCACACGAGGAATCCAAATTTGTTTTCCATGATCCTTCTCTTTCTTAATTTCCTCCAATTCAACAAGAGCCCGACACAACTAGTATTCATCAGTATCCAAAGCATTCTCCTCTGCATCAGTGTCGAGGTCGCGCCTCAATCTCAAACAGGCATCCTCACCAGCCCGAACGCCTTTTTTTGGAGCAGATCCTCAAAATTGTTAGAACCCACTTCTTTATTAGCAAATAAAACTGTGAAAAAAGACAAATGAAAAAAATAACAAACACTGTTGAGATTCTTAGTGTTTGATTGCAGATTTTAGAACTTGTTTTCTGAGTTCCTTTTAGAGAAATATAGAATTGTTTGGTTGGTTGACAGTTTCCTAAAGATGGTTTTGGGAGAATTTTTCAAAAGATATTTTGCAAAATCGAAAACTGTTACGCTCAACCATGCAAAAATATCGAGTGTTTATGTCCTAAAGAAACATTCTCCAAAATTGATTCAAGAAGTTGACAAAACGAACCATTGGAATGTCTTATGGTAATGTCACAAGCAAGATTGAGAGCCTCCGAAGGAATTTCAACGCCATAATCCTTCTCCAGTCCACCCTTGAACTCAAGAAGCTGGCTCGGAATTTCACTAAACATTCGATCCATTGCTAACGTAGAGAAATAACTGATCAAAAAAATAATGTAGAGAAATAAGTTTGCAAGCAATCGCGTAATTAATCTGGAAGTGGAATCTGAATTCTGTGTGTGGATACATATTGCATGCGGTTTACATACGTATAACCCGAGCGGTTGGCCGCCAAGGTTTGAAATTAGGACTTTAATTAAGCCCTCCACATGCCGCAAGTGGATGGTAAAATTGGTCCCCTAAGCTTAATCTGCGTGTCGCCCGAATAATTTGACCTGGACAATTGAATTATCCAAAAATGTTTATCATACATAATGGAAATAAACAGCCATCAATCAGACCTTCTTTTTAATTACACCTCATTTATGCATATCGGCTGAGACCTCAAATAAACCAGGAAAATTTCAAAATACTACTCAAATTTTGACCTCAATGTCTAATAGACACTCAAACTTTATTAAACTTCAATTACACACCTAAACTATAGAACCATTATTCAATTTCTGAATCTGTCAAATTGGTGACAGGTTTTGTTGAAGTAGATTAACAGCTCTGTTATACTACTAGTAAGAAATACCAAAATTTTCAGGATCAAGTTGTAGGAAATACCAAAAGGACAGATCATATCATATTTGAATCAAACTTGTTCTTCTTTCCCTTTTGGGTCCTTGCAGCATGTGATTGTCGGAGTTAGGTCTTGCCTTCTTGTGGTTGGTCCTTCCTCTGGTTTGATGCTTTTGCTTGAATCCTTTTAATCTTTGTAATTCGTTTTCAAAGATTAATAAAAAAAATTTTGCTGTTCAAAAAAAAAAATGTTTGAATCAAACTTTGCAATTAAAAAAAGAGGAAGAGTCAGATATTCTATAAGCACAGCCTCAACTCACAAGTAACTGAGTAAGAATGTACTCCGTATTTTATACAAAATATTTTCCTTCTTCATTGTTTTTAATTTTTAAATTTCTCTCATTAATACGAATCATTTATCCTTAAAAAAAATAATGTGCATCTAAAAAGGTTCAAAACTAAAATAAAGGACAAGTGTTATATTTTAGGCTAAACTCACCCTTAGTCACCTTCAAGGCTGATATATAGGATTACGTAATGCATAGTACATATCTCATGTGAAAACCGAGATTATTGATTTTTATAGTTCCTTTCTTTTACACTTGCAATCTTTTTTAATCCTCTTGCATTAAATTTACGACTATTATTTTTTCACGGGAAAAAAATTTCATGTATGAAGGGATAAAAATCGTATATATCTTTATGAGAATGCGAAGCTGGAAAACGTATCTCTAGATAAATTGTGTTTATGCAAGAGCAAACTAAACAAAGAATTGATTCTCAAAAAAAAAAACTAAACAAAATATGAGGTAAATAAATCACAAATCATTTGGTTTAGGCTAACCTGGTCCAAGCCATTGCTCCCCTGCGAAAGAAATTGGACTT
Organism: Rhododendron kiyosumense; assembly: GCA_019656275.1. Classification (NCBI taxonomy): domain Eukaryota; kingdom Viridiplantae; phylum Streptophyta; class Magnoliopsida; order Ericales; family Ericaceae; genus Rhododendron; species Rhododendron kiyosumense. The sequence goes on along the minus strand of BPLS01000388.1, from coordinate 30,965 downwards.
GAGCCCAGCCTCTATCTCCAAAATCTAGCTCAGGCAAAATTCATGACCCTAACTAAGGGTTTGGGCTTGGACCTGGGCCTTAGCTATGGGGCCTTTTTTCAGATTTTTTTTTCCCTCCTCCTCCTCACTCCTAGGCTAGATTCTGTAGTAGAAAAGAAACTGTTATAGACAGATAAAATTAGCTTGATCCAAGTTTTGTGGGGAATTACCCTTGAATGAGCTGCTTCTTTTCTTTCTTTCTTTTTTTGTTTTGGGCTTTTCCTTTCTTTGTCCACTTATTATTGTTGTTATTATATATAAACCAAGTTTAACAAAGTATAATAGAAAGAAGCTTCCTTCCTAGTTCCTGACACTCAATCCTACATGACATTATCTCAATAAAATTTATTTTCTTGATATTGTCAATATCAGTATCAATGATCTTTCCCTCGTGTCCCGTTGTTGTAGTGTATAGAAACTTCAACCATATGCATCAATTTCTAGTCTCATAGCCGTTTATCCTGTCTATAAAATTGTGTGCAATGCACGGGCTATAACTTTGGTATCTATATAATATGGAGAGCGTTTCGGGGCACAAAAAAGACACTTCACCTCAACCATTGAAGCCAATGGCTAAGATTAGAAGTTCACAAAGAATTACTCCTAGCCGTGAAGAATTACTTCTGGGCGCAAAGAATTACTCTTGGCCACACATAATTTCTCTTGACCGCAAAGAATTGCGAGACCAGGAGTAATTCTTTGGTCTCACAATTCTTTGCAACCAGAAGTAATTCTTTGCAGCCATGAGTAATTCTTCACGTCCAGGTGTTATTCTTTGCGGCTAGGCGTAATTTATCGCAGCCATGAGTAATTCTTTACGACTAGGAGTAATTCTTTGTGGCCATAAGTAATTCTGCGCGGTCAGGTATAATTCTTTGCTGCCAGGAGAAATTCTTCACGGCCAAGAATAATTCAATACGTTTATCATACGTAAATGGAAAATAAACAGCCATCCATCAGACCTCTTTTTTTTTATTTTTTATACCTCATGTATGCATATCCAGTAAGACCTCAAATAAACTAGAAAATTTTCAAAATACTCCTCAAATTTGGATCTCAATGTCTAATAGATACTCAAACTTTATTAAACTTCACTCACACACTTAAACTAGAGGACTATTATTCAATTTCTAAATCTGTCAAATTGGTGACGGATTTTGTTGAAGTAGAATTCGTCACCAGTCTGTCAAATTGGGGACGAATAAAGCATATATTCGTCATAAGTAAATAAATAGACCATCATATTCTAGTCATTTATTTCTCTTTAGAAGTACAATTTGACCAAGACTTTACTGATCTCTAATCAATCAATTTTTTTGCATGGAAGTTAAATACATTGAGTCCTACTAGAGCAACATTTTGAATCGTGAAATAGAATCGCAGGGCTCATTTAGCATGGCATGAGGAATTTTATATTTGCCAAGTGATGGCAAGAGGAATCACATTAGAAGATCTTTTAACTCATCATTATGCATTGTTGTTTCATATGTTTGACTTCTAGTTTTGGGAGGAAGAGAAGGAATGAAAGATTACTTCAGAAAATTTAGTTAAAAAATTCATTTTCTTCTATTTATTTCACAAATATCACAAGTTATAGGAGACTAGTGCTTATCCGTGCCTACGACACTACGCACTCCGGTTAGAATTATCCATACCTACGGCACTTGCTAGCTAGTGGCTCAAACGCTAAATCGATTCATTAATGTGTAATATGTGATCCTCTTCTTAGTGGCATGGAAGAGAATTACTCGTACTTACGGCACTCCCCCAACTAAATTTTTAAGCTAGCTACAAAGAACATTTCTAACACCAAAAATTGCCAACGATGATCCTAATAGAGCATTACCTTTGCTTTTAGATACCAAAACTCCAACAAACAAAAAAAAAAACAAAGACAAAAAATCCAAAAAAATCTCAATCCCAATAAACTCCAAAAATTTCCAAATACCTTTGCTTCCAGGGAGCTTTCTTTGCCCACCATCCACGCAGCTCATATGCTTTCTTCCAAATGGATATAGTTTCTTTGTCAGACCCCCTTTGCTGATGCCAAAACTTCAAAAAAATAGAGACCAAAAATTCAAAAACAAAAATCCCAAACAACTCCAAAAAATTTCAAATATATTTGCTTTCACGAAGTTTTCTTGGCCTAGCTCTCACCGTCAACGAAACTCGACAGATTTGAAAGATTTCGCCAGGTAAGGAACAATTCACGCAGCTTTGTTGGCCTAGATTTAAAAGATTTCGCTGGTGATTCAAAAGAGCGGTGTCGATCAAGAGAGAGAGTGTAGGTCCAGATTTGAAAGATTTCGACGGAGATTCAAAAGAGCGGTGTCAAGAGAGAGGGAGAGAGAGACCCAAACACCAACAGAAGCAGAGTTTTTTTTTTTTTTTTATGCTTCTCGACAGAATCTGATTTGAAAAAAAAGAACCGATGGCATTTTTGTAATATATTTGTAAAAGTGTGAGTGTTTTCTTAAGAGAGTTGAACAACACACATCAGCCATTAGATCAAATGAATCTCAGCCCTTCTTTCAACTTGTTGCAACGGCTTAGATTTGCCTGATCCAAGGGTTGATGTGTGCTCTTTAACTCTCTTAAGAAAGTACCCACAATCTTTCAAATATTTCACAAACATGCCATCTCTTCTTTTTACCCAGCAGTTTCTGTCGATTGGGTCCCCCCAGCGCCTCTCTCTCTCTCTCCCCTGTCATCTTTTGGATTCCCATCGAGGTCTACAAATCCCGTCAGAAACTAGGCCTAGAAATATTTTTTCGATTATCCAAAAAAAGAAGAAACATTCCTTTGAAATTTTTAATTTATTCCGGCAAAGCTAGTTGAAGAAAGCTACGTAAAAGTTGGGCCAAAGTTCTATGAAAGCAAAGGTAATGGGTCTGACAAATAAACCATTTTTTGAAAGCCATGTGAAACACTCTTTTGGGATTTTTTTTGAGAGTTTTTGGTGTCTGTTTCTTTCTAGTATTTATCCGTGCCTACGACACTATGCACCCCGGTTGGAATTGTCCGTTCCTATGGCACTTGCTAGTTAGTAGCTCAAACACTAAATCAATTCATTAATGTGTAATATGTGATCCTTTTCTTAGTGGTACGAAAGAGAATTACTCGTGCTTACGGCATTCCTCCAATTAAACTCTTAAGCTAGCTATAAAAAACTATCAGTTTGCTTATGGAATCTCAGTAAATACCAAGTAAAAAAGTTAAAATAGCACTAATGGATCCCCACCACATACATTAAACCCATTTGCAGAAATGAAAAAACATATTAGAATCCAGAAATCAAAAACCTCAATGTAACATCAATCACTAATAGTTATCAAACGCCATAAACTAACCATATAAGGAGTAAAAAAAATTAGTTCAGACCGCAAGAAAAAAACAGGTTATCGAAAAAAGCTTCAGGCTTTGGTTGAAATACCTCTGTGTAAATGATCACCGGAGGCATAGTGCTTGCTCGTATCTACGGCACGACCCCCCCCCCCCCCCCCGAACTAGGCATGAACTACACTACTAAACTATCATTCAAAACGGAACGTCAAAATGAGTCCAAATAACAAAACTTGATTATGTGTAACATGTAACAATACACCCACCCACCCACACCAAAAAAAATCACCCATATTTCTTGAACACTCAAAACAGGCACAAGTTGTTGCAACGGCTTAGATTCATTTGATCTAAAGGCTTCTAAGCACTTTTGCTATAGTGATGCTATATTTTCTAGAATTAATGTTGTGGAGAATCATTTGCCTAATGCCCTTGAATAGTATTATTCACTCCTCACAACTTTGGATAAAACATTAGTACTGTAATTTTTTAGCTGGTAAAATCCTATCAAATTCCATTGTAATTCCTCTTCCAACAAAATATATACCATCTCGATCTTGATTCAAAATAGTTATAGTGGATCAAGACTTCAATAAATTAGCAATTTTATTTATTTAAAGAGGGATGAAGTCATAATTCTAATTCAATGTTAGGATTCTAAACTCTCTCTCTCTAGTGATGCCCTATATATATTAGTAGTATCTAGATTCTTGAGTGTAGGGAGGTATTCCCGAACAGTTAAGTTTAGTTGCCGAACACGTGATGTATTAGGGCCACGTGGCAGGCGTGATAAGTCTGTCGCCGGGTAGTGCGATGAACAGCGATGTGGACCAGTGACACGTGGAGTCATTGGTCCGTACAGTCTGTTCGGCTGATAAGGTCAAAAGACATGTGAAGTCATTTGACCAGATATAACGACGTGGACCAGTTGCATGAGAGGTCATTGGTCCAGGAGGACTGTTCGGCAAAGAGGAAGCCGAACAGTGGAAAAAGTTGCCCTAAGTTGTGACGTGGCAAGAATACTCCAGAATGGTAATATTCCGTAGAATGATAAGATCCCGAGTAAATAGGATTGAGGCTAGAGACCCAACGTGAGTGGGGTGTTCGGATAATTATGGGAGAGAGTCCCAAAAGGACTGAAAGTCCCATAAAGGTTAAGCTATTATATAGATAAGGGAACGAGAATCCATGAGATACTAGGTTTCCTATACGAGTTAGGAATCCTAGGGCAACAGGGATGCTTGGGCAGCAAGCATCCGCGAATCTATAAATATGAGGTAAACCTAGAGGTAAAAGGTACGCAATATTTGGCCATTTCTTATTGTCTTCCTACTGAGAATTAGGGTTGTTTTAGTACGTGATACTAACTTAGGCATCGAAGGGCCTTTGCCACGAAAGGCAAAGGTGCACTCACCCCTTGTCTGTTTTGCAGATTAGGTTTCCGACGAAGAATTAGGGTTCCGGCGTAGAGGCACGTGAAGCCGCTGCAAGTTGGTGTTGTTCATAACACCAACTGATTTCATCCCCCTACAATTGGCGCCGTCTGTGAGAAACGAAAGAGTTTCGCGAAAAAGATAACCGTGATGGAAGAAGATCCAACCACGCCGTTCAATCCAAAGAACCAGTTAAGTGGTGGAGGAGATAAATCTCCACCAGGCGCTCCGAAAAAGCCCACTGGAAGAGAGGACAAAGCAACTACTGGCTCCACGAGAAGGAGCAAGTCCTACCGAAGAGAGGCATCAGTGAACCGTTAAAAAAGTGTCCATAATAGCGAGGATATCCTCGACAGAAAGAGAAAAGAGATTGAGGAGTACGCTCGATTGATTAAAAGACGAGAGTACGAGATACGAGAGCTGCAGCGGGTATGAGATCACCCGGAAGACTCCGGACTTTCACGAAGGAATTCTGGAGAAAATAGGAGGGCTTTGCTAGTCCATAAAAAGCCTCATTCACGAGGAAGAAGGAGCAGGAGCAATAGTCCTACCACGAGACGGTGTGAAGCTTCCCCACGAAGGAGGAGAAGCAGAAGTAGAGACCGCACGCCAGAAAGGCGAAGAGCTTCTTCACGAAGAAGAAGGAGCAGAGAACGAAGTTCCTCATCTGAGGAAAAGACGAGGAAGCATCACCGTGACAGGTATGAGAGACCTGATGCTGACTGGGCCAAAGCCACAGCTCACAAGACAATTGAAAAGGAGGAAGGGACAGTGTCCGCACGAGAAGCGGCACGTAAAGCCCTAAGTAACATCGCAGCCTCCCCGTTTGCGAGGAGGCTGCAGGAGGCCAGGTTGCCTAGCAGAGTGAAGCATGGAGCGTTCGTGCTTTACGAGACAAGCACGGACCCTGTGGCTCACATACAGCATTACCAACAGGCCATGTTCATGCACGATGGTGATGATGCCATTCTATGCAAAATGTTCCCGTCAAGTCTTGGCAAGGTGGCCTTGAGTTGGTTTCATAAACTAGCACCACGATCCATAAGAGAATGGAGGCTGTTGGCCGAAGAATTCACTGTTCGGTTCTTGACAAGCAGAAAGGCCCCAAAGACTTTTGAGAGTCTGTCCACCATGAAACAGGCGGAAAGTGAGCCGATAAGAGATTATGCAAAGAAGTACTGGGAAACTTTCAACGAGATTGAAAGTTGCAGTGAGGAATATGCCATAGCAATCTTCAAAACTGGTTTGCCTGTTCGGGGAGAACTGCGCCGCTCATTGAATAAACATCCGGTGGCTACGTTGGCCAAACTGATGGAGCGAATAGAGCAGCACGCCAGAATGGAGGATGACATACTCCACGAGGACGGCAGGATTGCTGCTGAACAGCCCAAGACACCAGCAAAGAAGGTGGATAAACCTGAGCCCAAAACGTACAAGGAGCGCAAGGAGTACGGGTAGGCTAAGAAGGATCCGTACAAGGAAAAGCAAGCCCCTGACCCCAAGTCCTTCTTTTCTATCACTACTGTTTGGAAGGAGCCAATCTACAGGATTCTTTATCGAATAAAGAATCAGCCGTACTTCAAGTGGCCTCCGAGTCTTGGTGGAGATAAAGACGCTAAACGTGCTACGAATCAGCACTGCAGCTACCACAAGGATTGGGGCCACATGACTGAAGATTGCAAGATGTACAAGAAACACCTTGATGATTTGGTCTCTCGGGGCTATCTCAAGGAATTTATCCAGGAGGATCCCAAGGAAAAAGGGAAGGTCATGGAACTGAATTACGAGCAGAATCCTAAGGGAGTAATCCATATGATACATGGGTTGGCTGCACCTTATACGAGAAATGAGATTAGACTATTGCAAAGGCAGTTTAAGCACGATCAGCACGTGATGCGATTGGGCAATAAAAGAGGGCGAGAGAGTGATGAATGCAGTGAGAGCATAGCCTTCACAGATGACGATTTGGGAGAGGTCCAGATACCTCATAACGATGCTCTGGTCATAACCCTACGAGTTGGGGAGTATGACATTGAAAGGATCCTAGTGGATTCAGGAAGTTGTACAGAGGTGATGTACTACGACGCGTTCAAGAAGCTGGGACTGGCCCAGACAGATTTGGAACAATCCACAACACCATTGATTGGGTTTGGTGCAGGGGCAGTCTGGCCCCTTGGAAAGGTGACACTGCCTGTTCGGGCAGGTTCAGTTGTTTTAAAGACTGATTTTCTGGTTGTAGACATCCCCTCTTCTTATAACGCGATTATAGGAAGAACCTGGTTACACAAAATGAGGGCAGTCTCCTCAACTTACCACCAGATGGTGAAATTTCCAGGATCCAACGGGATTGAATCAATCAGGGGTAACTAGAAAGCGGCCCAACAGTGTTTGATCTCCATCATTAAGAAGGTCCCAAAGGCCCACCATGTTCATACATTGGAAGTGCCGGATCAACCGACTATCGAGGATGTCGGAAGATGTCCGGCTGATAAGGTGATCGAGGGCTTGGAAAAGATTCAGATCAACGAGGCTGATCCTGAAAGATATTTTTTGATTGGGGAGTCACTACCAGTAGAGGAAAAGACCGAGTCAATACAGTTTCTGAAGGAGTATGTTGATGTGTTTGCATGGGTACCAGAAGAGATGCCTGGTGTAGATGCTGACATAATCTGTCACCATCTGAACGTTGACCTTCAGCATAAGCCAGTTATTCAGAAGAAACGTAGGGCAGCTGTACAGGACGTGGATGCAGTTATGGAAGAAGTTAATTGATTGCTTGAGGCAAAAGCAATACGTGAAGTTCACTACCCTGAGTGGTTGTCCAACACCGTGGTCGTGAAGAAGAAGAATGGGAAGTGGCGTGTCTGTGTGGACTTCACAGACTTGAACAAAGCTTGCCCTAAGGATAGTTTTCCCCTCCCCAGGATAGACCAATTGGTTGACGCAACAGCTGGCTACGAGCGGATGAGTTTTCTTGATGCGCATCCTGGGTACCATCAAATTGCTATGTTTGGGCCCGATCAGGAAAAGACGTCTTTCATCACCCCATGGGGTTTGTACTGCTATAGTGTCATGCCGTTTGGGCTGAGAAACGCAGGGGCGACATACCAAAGGCTTGCAACCATCATGTTTAGGGAACTGCTCGGGAAGACTATGGAGGTTTACATAGATGATATGGTGGTGAAAAGCCGAAACAGATGAAGGCATATTACAGACTTGAGAGAAGTCTTTGAGATCTTGAGGAAGTACAAATTGAAACTCAACGCCTCGAAATGTGCGTTTGGGGTTGGCTCTGGCAAATTCCTAGGGCACTTGGTCACTATGAGGGGAATTGAAGCCAACCCAGATCAGATTGCGGCCTTGCAGAGGCTGCAAAGTCCCAAAACCACGAAGGAGGTCCAGAGACTAACTGGCATGACTGCAGCACTCAATAGATTTATTAGCAGATCGAGTGACAAGTGTAGGCCCTTTTTTCAGTTGTTAAAGAAAAGGGAAGGATTTGAATGGGGAGTAGAATGTGAGCAAGCTTTCCAGGACCTGAAGAAGTATCTGGCCGAGCCACCATTTCTGTCAACCCCGCAGCCAGGTGAGTCCTTGATTTTGTACTTAGCTATTTCTAAGCATGCTGTGAGTGCAGTCCTATTAAGGGATCTGGGAATTGAGCAAATCCTAGTATATTATGTTAGCAAGAAATTGCTAGATGCAGGGACGAGATATCTGCCCCTAGAGAAACTTGTCTTGGCACTTAAGACAGCAACGAGAAAGCTGCCACACTATTTCCAGAGCCATAGGGTGGTGGTGTACACTGAATTTCCACTGAAGTCTGTGCTACGAAAGGCAGACTTTTCAGGAAGAATCTCGACATGGTCCGTCGAGTTGAGTCAATATGATATTGATTATCAACCGCGAACAGCAATCAAAGGCCAAGTGTTGGCTGATTTTGTGGCAGAGTTTTCTCCCACGGTAGCTCCCCTGCCTCCTACGAAAAAGGGACAGGAGAGTAGAACATTGTCCGCAAGGGATAGAGTCTCAGCTGAACAGAATGATACGGAATGGAATTTATTCGTTGACGGATCAGCTTGTAATACTGGTTCAGGAATTGGTGTTGTTCTCTTTCCTCCTGGAGGAATTATGATGGAACTGTCTGTTCGGCTGGGATTCAGCGCGTCGAATAACGTGGCGGAGTACGAGGCACTCCTAGCTGGATTAAGAAGTGCGAAGACTCTGAAGGCAAAAAGAGTTAGGGTGCATTGTGACTCGCAGCTTGTGGTAAATCAGCTGTCCGGCGAGTATCAGGCCCGGAATGAGAAAATGGCGGCATACATGGAAGCCACCAAAGATTTACTTGACACCTTCGAGAGGGTCCACATTGAACAGATAAGTTCCGGACAAAATGCACATGCCGATTCACTGGCATGGCTGGCTGCAGCGGTTCCAACCGAACTCAAGCGAAGAGTTGAAGTTGAGTATCTGTCTGAGCCGAGCATTGGGAGAAGCGTGGAGTTAGTTTTGGAAGTGAACCAAGGTTCGAGTTGGATGGACCCAATCGTGGAGTTTTTACGAGATGAAATACTCCCCATTGACAAGAAGGAGGCACATAAGGTCAAAACCAAGTCCGCAAGGTTTTGGCTGTCCCCAGAAGGAAAGCTTTACAGAAAATCCTTCACGGGCCCGTATTTGCTGTGCGTGCACCCCGAGATGGTGCAGAAATTTCTTCACGAAATACATGAAGGAACGTGTGGAAGTCATGCTGGGGACAGATCCATAGCCCACCGAGCAATTACTCAAGGCTACTGGTGGCCACATATGCAGGAGGATGCAAAGATGTATGTTAAAATTTGTGAGAAGTGTCAGAAATTCTCACCAATGATCCGAACGCCAGCGGAGGATCTGGTGCCCTTGACAAGTCCTTGGCCGTTTGCTCAATGGAGAATGGACATCGTGGGTCCATTGCACAAAGTAACTGGGAATCGAAAATTCCTTTTAGTTGCAACGGATTACTTCACCAAGTGGATTGAGGCTGAACCGCTGGCCAAAATCACTGAACCTATGGTCGAGAGGTTCATGTGGAAAAGTATTATTACTCGATTTGGGGTTTCCTATTCTTTGATCACAGATAACGGGTTCCAATTTCAAAAAAAATTCAAGGCGTTTTGTGCCCAATATGGAATGTTCATAATCTGAGAAAATTCTTTGTTTAGAAGAATTTAATTTGATTGCACTACGTGATTGTGTGGGAATTACGAATAAAATTCCCTTGTGTTTCTTACTTTGTTTTAGTTGTAAGGGGTACGAATAACGCCCCCTTAAGTTCAGTCTATGAATAAAGACGTTCTTTTCCTCACAGTATATTCAGCTTTTTGAAATATTTGGTTTTTTAATATGAATACTGATTTTTCTTTTCTTTATTCATATTGGGGAGCATGGATGGTGTTGGCACGAACGCCATATACGAATATATCTGTGCTTGATAGCTTAAGAACCGCGTACGAACAAACGTTAAAGTATGAGAAACTTACCCCAAGTATGAAAACACTTGGAATGCATATAAAACACACGCAGCTGTTCGGGTAAGGGTACAATCATTCGAGTACGTGATTGTGCTAAATAGTATGAGATACTTTAAGTTCGAGAAACTTATTGTTGGGTATGAGACACCTCAAGTACGAATATACTTAGTAACATCTGAAGCTTGCATATGTGAACATGTAAGAAATCGAGCACGAAAGGCTTGGTTCTGTCATGACAAAATATGTCAAAACAGTAGATAAACAATCTTAAGTTCGAACATACTTAAGGGAAATCCAAGTACGAAACACTTGCATAAAGCTACAAACGAAAAAAGACTAAAAGCACGAGGTGTTTCGAAGTTGAAGTACGAGATACCCAAATCACGGCTACGAAGAGCCGAGCAGATGCCAAAAGTTATGCCACGAAGGGCCAGATACTTGTATCATCAAAAGTAAACAAAAAACAAAAAGCAAAGAGCTAAAACCAGGAGCCTCACAAGGCTGAGATAACTACGGTCGCGCAGGACCTGCAAAGTTCTCCTATAGAAATAAGCATGCTTAGTCCAACTCTTGAACCTCGGGAGTGAGTTGGTCAGCAGCCTCAGTGACAGTCTCAGTTGAATTACCATCACCTCCGGTATCTCCTTCCTCAACAGCAGGATCGTTGATTGATTCCCGAACAGGTGACTCCACCGCAGCAGTCCTCAGAACTTCGATAGGTGTATCCTCTTCAGCATCAGCAAATTCTTCGATCTGCTGATCGATGTCATCATCTGGATTCCCCTGGGGTTCATCCACAACCTGGACTTGTTTGCTTGGCAAATCGTTGTCCTGCCAGAGGGGCGAGTCCTCAGCCACACCGACCTTGGACAAGCAAGCTTCCCAGCTTGCAGCCTAGATCTGATCTTGGAGCTCTGGTATTTGTGCCACGTAATTGGCCGTTGTAGCATTGAACCCCTCGCTATATCCAGCATCAAAGGCCGCCTTCTTAGTATTGTCGATCTTTGCCAACGCTTGCTTAAGGTTGCCTTCCGCGGTCTCGAGACTGCCTCTGGCCTCGGCGTAGTCCGCCTTGGCATTATCTCTTTCCCTCTCAAGCCTCGTGATTGTCCGGAGCAGCCTCGTGTTGTCGCTAAGCAATTTGACCCTCTCGGTCTCGGCAGCTTGGAATTTCTGCCCCAGCATCACCATCTTCTGGATGAACTGAGGAATCCAAATATAACTCGAACGTCAGAATTGTTACAGAAACATAAAGAATGTATAAGGTAAGAGTATGAAGCTAAGTACCTTAATCCCACTGACGAGTCCAGTGGATACCAGCCGGATACCAGCCGATCAGGAGATGATCCGGCCTCTTTCTGCATGTCAACCGGCAAGAGTAGCCCTTGTGCAAGAGCCAACGCCGTCTCGGAGGAGCTGGCGCTATCGCCAGAATGCACGGGTCGATCACCCCTAATGAGTTGGGGGGTCCAGCTATTGGGCAATGCCTGCGGTCTCGGCGATACAGGAGGTTGGCTCGTACCTATAAGGACATCCCCGGAGCCTTCGCTCCTCGGGCGTTTGTCTCGATGGGCATCGTCACCCTCGTTCGGTGCGTCGGAATCCCGGGGAGATGAGGAGGATCGAACCGAACCACCTCTGTTGCGACGTGGTGGTGGTGGAGCGTGCCCGGTGGACGCTGCCCGGCCAGAGCCGCGCCCACGACCGCGGGCAGAAACGGACAAAAGAGAGCTAAGATTCAAAGGCTGACGGGTCATTGTACCTGGTGAAAGAGGCGAAGCTGAATACCCGGGTGATGAAGATTGACTGGTATCACGTTCAGGGGCTAGCTGTTCGGCCCAGGGTCATGTCGACCTCCTTAATCTCAGACGAGGTAGTGGAACACCTTCTGAGATAGGAACCTCACCGGACTGCCCGGCAACCGTCACTCCGGTGTCGCGCCTTGAGCTTGAAGGCTGTGTAGCGGTTGATGTGGAAGCAGCACTGGTACTGGGATTGGCAAGCCTTCTGTCGATAACCCCTTTGTATGCAGGAGTGTATCCTAGCAACACATCGGCATTACGTCCCTTACCAGCTGTTCGGGTGCCAGGCTGCCCTGTGTATCTGAGAACTCTGTTGATATCTTCTGTTCGGATGTGACTTGGAACGCGTCTGGGCCATTTGTTGGCGTTGTCAGCTGCAACATTGAAATCCAGAGCAGAGATTAAAAGTTTGGAAAGGCTACAAGAAATCAGTAAACGAAGAATTACAAGGTAAAATCGAGAGCATACGTGGGTAACCCCATATATGGGGGCAGTGCAAACCCACCACTTGGCCGTCTTCCCCTATTGGCTCGAACGCTCCGGTTACGTAGAGGAAGTCGATCTCGTGGTCACGAGCAGAGTCTGGCAGGTTTAGCACGAGACGCTTTTCTGCCCTCCTAACTTTGAAATAAAAGGTGTTGTACTCGGGATTTAATACTATACTGTACCACCACTGGATTTCCCAGATTCCTAATTGGGTCCCCAGAATCCTATTTAGGGCTATTACCCCCATCACTAGCCTGAAAACATTTGTCGAAACTTGCATGGGGGTGAGGCGGTACCAATTCAAAACTTGACGGAGTAGTGGGTGGAGGGGAAAACGGACTCCACCCTCAACAATTGCTACAATGGGAATGCACATCCTGTCCCATGAGCCGCCGTCTCTGTCCGCCCCCAGAGGGGCGAGCTCGAGCCCTATGTTATCAGGGATGGCATATTCTGTCCTAAAAGCCGCCATGGCTGTAGGATTCTCGCAAAGTTTTCTAAACTTACCCGGTTTGGGAGCGTCATTATCTCTATTGGCCATGGATGCTTTGAAAAGCTTCGCGAGTTTAAACAAAACCCTAGCGGAAGGAAGATTTAAGGACAGTGTAGACACCCTATTCTGGACTATCTGAATCAGCACGTTTGCGGTCTTTTTGTTACCCCAATGATGATAAGCGGTTGAGAACTCTCCGAGGTCGATGGAAGATCGTGAGCTTTGGGTGTTGGACCCTCCTCTTTCAAACCATTTCAAGCCTCTTCAAGCCCTTCAAGTCCAGGGCCAAATGAGCCTCAGCAAAGCCATACCTGGCTTACGCCACCTCTTCCTTGGCGTGCGCCAGGATTTTGCCACGTGTCGGACATCGACCGTTGACTGAGTTTGACCTGGCGCACGGCGGCTTATAGGTGGCGTACGGAGGGTCAAGGCCGGTCAAATCACCCTTTTTCCGTCACGTGCTTGAAACTTTGTAACTGCCCCAGTACACTGCAGAGCCTCCTGATCATTGCATGCTGCAGGGCCGTCCCCCTCTCTCTCCTACACACTCCATCAAGGCAAGTCCCATGCATTAAATGCATGGGAGGCTCCCTCCTAAACCTAACCAACCCCTAACCTCAGTTGGCCAGCCCTGATCTCAGTCCCTCTCTCCATCATAAATACCCCCCTTGCATTCATTTGCAAGGGGTTAGCAACATTCATTAACCAAGGTTCATTCCCCCTTCTCTCCCTTGCTCTCTCTCCTCCATTGAAAGAGTAAGGATAAGAAGAACACCCCTCTCCACTTACCAGTCAATACATACCCTCCATCTTCAACCCTCCAAGCTCACTCCCACTCCTCCATCTCTAGTGCCAAAGGTATACCACCTTTGCACTGCTTTCTGTTTTCTGCCCCTGAGGGGAACCAGAAGGGTTCTGGCTAGTAACTGATACTAGTCCAGACCCCTCTCTGGTAAAATAAACCAGTCGTAATGGTCAATCCATGGCGCACGCCACCTTATTTGAGCCGTACGCCACCTTTGGCTGTACGTGCACAGATGGCGTGGGGGACATGGGGGACCATTTTAGTGCTTATTTCCTTCATGTCATCACCTTCCAGCATGCTAAATAATCGGTTTACCGCTTTCTGAACCTTAGAACTGTGTAAGTGTAGTTGTCAATATTTGTTTCTTCCCGTCTTTAAGGCCTCTGGGTTGCTTCTGGTCATGATCCAGAGCCCAGATGATGTAAAGCCAAGCACTGACCAACGAGCAAACCTGGCGTACGGTCTCAGTTGGGTGGCGTACGGCATGCTTGACACAAGGCAGTGCGTGGCCCTTATATCATGAGTCCTTCCCAGCCTTTTATTTCTTCCCCACTCTGTTTATGGGGTTTGTTGTGCCTTTCCTTGGCTCTTAGCCATTTCTTATGCCTGTCTGCCTGTATTTTGTACTCAAAGCTATATTGATTAACTGCGTGGTTTGTCCTGGGTGTGCGCTGGTCCCTTCCAGAGCCCAGAGGGTTGAGAATAGGAGCCGTGAGAAATCAGATAGGTAGTGTACGCCAGCCCATAGGTGGCGTGCGCAGGGTCTACTGGCGTGTAGTGGTTCTGCCATTGCGTGCCAGCATGTCATCTGCTCACGTACCCGACGAGCAGCGTACACCACCTCACTGAGCTCTTTTACAGTGCTTGTTCTCAATCTATGTTCTTACGTTTAATTCAATTCAAGCAAGCAAGCCATCATCCATAAAGCATTTTGTCATAATAAACTGCAAACTGTTACAGTCTTCATCCCCATTAACTGTTCCCCCGCCCTAACTGGCTAAAAATGATCAAATGAGAGAAAAATGCAAACGTTTTACAAAATGCCCGAGTAGAGACCGATCTCCGGATTGGGCGAGAGGGGGTGCCATAAAACCCTTCCCCTCTCGTAACCTGGCTCCCGAACCTCAGATATCGAAGGTGACGACGGACCAGTCTACGCCTTTCTCAAATCAAATCAAACCTTTTTAAAATCAAATCAAAAACGTAGCAAACGTTCTCGAGTTCGGTTCCTTGGGTGCCTCACCGCTAAAACCCGAGTGGCGACTCTGAATCGAAGCGTTTCGCCGCGCCGTATTTTCAAAGAGGGCCGCAAACCAAAATCGGGCGATTTTCGGGGCGTGTGCCCACAGACAGGAGGCCTCAGAAATGAAACAGGAGAATCAGAATGAGAATCTTACAGAGGTATTTGCAGTGGTGGCCTGAAAAGCAATCGAGTTGCAGACGGCGGCGATGGCGTTTCGAGTCGCTCAGGGTGAAGAAGACGAGAAGAGGATTCGAAATTGTGAACCCAAATGAAACCCTTTCAGAGGTTTAAGGGCTGGGAACGGAGACGAAACGTCTCTTTTCACGCCGTTACGAGTTAAAGTAACGGAAAGCGGAAATTACGCTAACGACGTTTGAGGGAAACGTCAGTTCACATTAAATACAGGGGGTACGAAACACGCCACGTGGAATTATTACCCCGAGACGGTATAATGGCAAAGCCGCCAAAGCATCTTAAAAGGTATCAATCGAATAGCTGGCCGGAAGCCGACAAGTGTGGTCCAGAATCGTTATTTCTAAAAGCTTCACCCATTGCACCCGAACAATGACAAGCGGATGAAGCTGGGGAGCAATTGTAGGGAGGTATTCCCGAATAGTTAAGTTTAGTTGCCGAACACGTGATGTATTAGGGCCACGTGGTAGGCGTGATAAGTCTGTCGCCGGGCAGTGCGATGAACAGCGATGTGGACCAGTGACACGTGGAGTCATTGGTCCGTACAGTCTGTTCGGCTGATAAGGTCAAAAGACATGTGAAGTCATTTGACCAGATATAACGACGTGGACCAGTTGCATGAGAGGTCATTGGTCCAGGAGGACTGTTCAGCAAAGAGGAAGCCGAACAGTGGAAAAAGTTGCCCTAAGTCGTGACGTGGCAAGAATACTCCAGAATGGTAATATTTCGTAGAATGATCAGATCCCGAGTAAATAGGATCGAGGCTAGAGACCCAACGTGAGTGGGGTGTTCGGATAATTATGAGAGAGAGTCCCAAAAGGACTGAAAGTCCCATAAAGGTTAAGCTATTATACAGATAAGGGAACAAGAATCTATGAGATACTAGGTTTCCTATACGAGTTAGGAATCCTAGGGCAACAGGGATGCTTGGGCAGCAAGCATCCGCGAATCTATAAATATGAGGTAAACCTGGAGGTAAAAGGTACGCAATATTTGGCCATTTCTTATTGTCTTCCTACTGAGAATTAGGGTTGTTTTAGTACGTGATACTAACTTAGGCATCGGAGGGCCTTTGCCACGAGAGGCAAAGGTGCACTCACCCCTTGTCTGTTTTGCAGATTAGGGTTTCGACGAAGAATTAGGGTTCCGGTGTAGAGGCACGTGAAGCCGCTGCAAGTTGGTGTTGTTCATAACACCAACTGATTTCATCCCCCTACATTGAGAATCATTTTCCTAATATATATATATATATATATATATTACAGGCTTCATCCAAATAGTTTTTATTTGTATTTTATTGAACGGTTCAATAAAAAATTGCTCAAATCAAGCCATTCCCGGTAATTTTTTTTGCCAATTTCTCGCGGGTATCCTTAAAATCACGTTCTGAACACATTAAGCCGCTCGAATCATCGAAATTCGAACGGGAAATGGAAGGTGTGGATGGGTGCGGACGGGAAGGGATGTGGACTTGATATAGACTGTATATATATGTCCTAGAAATTTGAACACCTTAAACGTAATGGTAAGTGAACTTAGCTTGCGAAATCTTCCAATCACAACAGGACACGTCACGTTTAATTGGGTAACAGTTAGAACGAAGTTTTGAACGCTTTAGTCAGTAAGACAGTAGTAAAATATGAATAGACTAGTGCTAACCCGTGCCTACGGCACTATGCATCTCTGTTGGAAGGGGATGAAAGTTGTGTAATTTAGGTAAAAATCATGGACACTTAACCGGGAAGTGGAAGGAGGCACTACAGCCTTTGGATCAAATAAATCTAAGCCGTTCTAACAACTTGTCCCCACATCCTTCTATTTTACTAGTGTTAGTTTATGCCTACGGTACTATGCATCCCTATTGGAAGGGGATGACAGTTGTGTGATTTAGGTGACAACCATGGGCACTTAACCGAAAAATGGGAGGATGCACTACAACCTTTGGATCAAATGAATCTAAGCCGTTCCAACAAATTGTCCCCACACCCTTCTGTTTTATAACAGAGATGAACAATTCTTTCCTCACTTACTTCATTTTTGCAAAAACAAAAATTGATAAAAATCCTAACATATCTACAGTTGTTTTCTTACTACTCCAATTTATATAGAATTTTCTATTACTAATTTATGAGTGCTGCTAATGGTACCGACGAGATCATCAAGTATCCTATACATATCGGATGCCGTTGATTTTCGCATTAGCCCCCTCGATATTTTTTTTTAGAATTTTTGGACGGCTCGGATCTGCCGTTCGGTGGTTGGAGACGGCTTAGCACAGCCGTCGATAAGATTTCCGTGGGAATCTCGTTGGTACCATTAGACTTTTCGCTAATTTATGTATTTTTAAAAAAGACAACACAAAATTTAAATTCAAACTCAACACGCTAAAAAAACTTGAAAAGAATTAGGGAAAATTATCTTTGTCCTACCCATACTCACGAAAAAACTATTCCGATTTCTGTCTCTCTCTCTCTCTCTCTCTAGTGGGAGTAAATTCATTTCCCTTATTAGAAAGAAATGTGGAGACGACCCAACGACACCAATTAGGAGCGGGCTCTCTTTACTTCCCCCCCGTATCCGTGTAAAACCCTAACACCAATCAATCGATCCCCCCTCTGACTCTCTCTCTCTGTCTCTCTTTCTCCTAAATCAACTCCCCTCTCTGTTCCTCGATCTCCACCGATCGAACGCTATTGTAATCACTCCACTAGGCATTCGAATCCATCCCTACACAGGCTTGGACATTTTTTTTGTCTGTATTTTGGGGCATCCGTGGATTTTTTCTCTCAAAATTTCTAGGGTTTTTGCGAAGGCGGTGCAAGGCTGGCGGGTGTCGAGGTAAAGTAATGGCGGATCCGCCGTCAGGTATAATATCCAAAGCGTTGAGATTCGGATCATCGTTGTTGTTGTTTCTGTGTTTACTGTTTGTAAAGTCTTCGGAAGAGAGAGAGTGGGAAGTATGCTGAGCGTGCTGCGAGTGCACCTTCCGTCCGACATTCCTATTGTAGGCTGCGAACTCACGCCCTACGTGCTCCTGCGGCGTCCCGACAAGACGGTTACCACCGAGGATGTACCCGAATCCGCTCCCCTCGATGGCCACTTCTTGAGATACAAGTGGTCAGTAGCACTTTCCACTTACTTCTCTATTTGGTTTTTTGCTTTGATTTGTTGCTATTGATTGTTTTTCTTAGTTTGTGTCCATTTGTTTCGATCTAAGTCACATAACGCGTGTGAGTTGAAAGGGTCCTTCAAAAACATAGCTAACTACGTGAGGGAGGATTGATAGGGCGACATTAGGGCGACCTACTAATGGATTATGTGACGAAGGTTTCGATGATTCTTAATGGATTATGTAAGTAGATTGGGTTTTTGAAGAGTTATGGTAGATGAGTGCTGTTAAGATGGGTAAATTTGTGATTTATGGTTGAATGTCTGGATTTAGAACTCGTATTATTCGGGATTTGTTGAAATGTGTAACATGTGAATTTCCGGAAACCTGCTACTTGAAACTAGGAGTTGTTATTGAACGTTAAAGACTAAAGAGGTTTCGAAAGGTGCATAGAGGATACAATTTTGGTGCAGTGCAGCAAAGGGCAGATGATGGACATGAAATTAAGGTTTAAAGGCCAGGTCTGTCTTGTCAATTTCTCCCCCCAAAATCAAGGAATTTATAGTAGTGGCAATAACTAATAAGGCACACAAGAGCCTTAATTATTTATGGCACATTTCGTTTAGCAAGGCACACGAGAGCTGTAATAAAAGCCCGTTCCAGAAACCTTCTTAAAAAATAAGCAGCTTATTTCACATTTTTAAACTCAAAAATAATGTAAATGAAAAATAATTTTTCACTTTTTTTTGCATCTTATAAAAGATCTCGATGAGATCTTTCAAATAAGATCCATATTGCATATTTTTAGATTTTAATAAGTCCATAATTTTTTAGTTTGAAATTGTCTTCTTAAAAAATAAGGGTTTTTTTTTCCGTTCTGGAACAGGCTCTAAGTATTGTTTCCATTGGAATCATTCCATATCATTTATGCTATGTGCAGTCAAACTCCTTTGTGTTGTTCTTATCATCGCATTAGTACTTATTGAGAAAGTTTATGTTATCCCATAATTATCCTTCAGTTTTGTGTGTAATACACTTAGCTGCATATTTTCTATGATTCTTATTAGGAAAAAGATTGATGGGACAGACTCGTAAGGCCCACCAGAAGATAGACGGATTAGGCTTGTTAGTGACCCAATAAGTTTGGCCTTGTTGTGAAATCCAACATTCTTCTATGTTCTTGAAACTGCAGTCCAAAACTTACGAGTCGTGAGACTATGCAATCAATTACATCCTAGATTTTATGAAACATGATAGATTTCTTCCTAGGTGATATCAAGTTTATATAGAGGACAAAGTTACTGCAGGAACATAGAAAGGGAAATGAAAGAAAAATGAAGACCCCCTTGAGGAACTTATTAGTAATAGGATGTGCAGGGGTCCTGATTGTTTTTCGCACAAATGAAATTATGGTGGTAGTGTTTGGTTGGGAGTTTAGTTTAGTTTAGTTTTAGTAGGGGGTGGAGAGAGAAATAGAGTAATGATTGAAAATAGGGGTAATGATTGGAGAGAGATAGAGAGAGATGAGAAAGTAATAATTGAAGAAATAAGGTAATGATTGGGGAAAGAAGGAGGGTAATGATTGATTTCCAAAACTAAAACTAAAAATAAATGGGAACCGAACAAAGCCGGTGTGTTATTGACTTTATGAGCATCCATTTTGGCGTACTAGTCATGGCATCATTACCATTTGTTTTCTATGGCTAACAATCTTAGATGCATTCTGGCTGTGATTCGTAATGGTGAAAAAGGAGAAAAGGGTTGGGCTTTGCAACAGAATTGGGCTCGTTATGAATTCATCCTTCTGCTATGCTTTTAATTCTGCAGTCCAATATGCTTTGCTATATTATTGTCCCGTATAGCTCTGGAGCTTTGGTTCCGTATCCAATATCCATAATAACTATCGCTACCAGTTGCTTGCAGGTTACGTCAGTTCCATTCTAGATTTTCAGAAGCAGGTTGGATTAGTGGATAAGGTTCTATGACAAGTTGAATATAACCCAAGTAGTGTGGGCTTTTCACATTGCCTCGCTCCAGACATGCTAAATTATGTGTCCCGATATTTGTTATCATACTCCCTCCGTCCCAATTTGTTGTGCTTATTTTGACTTTCACGTAATTTAAGGAAAGATCATAATTAAATTGACTTTGTGTCAATTTTACCATTTTACCCCTTTGTAACTTATGACTTTTTGTCAACTTTCTTGTCATGTTATTAATTTGCTCCACTTTCTTTTCAAATCAAGTTCAAAATTTGAATTTGGGAGGGAGAAATGAGGGGTAATATGGACATCCAAAATTGGAAAGTTTTGAATCAAGCACATCATTTTGGGACATCCCAAAAAGGAAGAAGGGCACAACAAAGTGGGACGGAGGGAGTATTTTTTAGTTGGACAAGTTTTGCACACTAGGGAAGCTTCTGAGATCCGAAAGCATCTTCGGAGAGTTAGGGTCAGAATTGCCATGGAGGCCTAGTACTTGGATATTTATACAATTGTGGTTGTTTTAATATCTTCATCATAGCAATACGATTTGTGTTGATACCTAATTTGATAGGTGTAGTGTTTTTCTTTATACTACTGTTTTATAGTTTAAGATTAAAAAATATATTTCTTATTCAATGTGTCTCCAGCATGTCCGTGTCCTAATTTTTTAAAATGATGTGTCCGTGTGTCCATGCCGTGTCCTGCACTTGTCCCGTGTCCTTATTCTTAGACAAATGCCTACTGTAGATTTCATAAATCCAACAAGGGTTATTGTGGCAAAGATGATTATACTTCAACTGTGCCAAATAGGATCCCATATCTTAGTCTGATGTTAGCACTTTGCCGGACCTATGCTGGTAATATTTCAGTTATCCCTATCAATGGCAGTGGGGGTAGGCTGCAAGGGACAGACAATTGGGGCATGGTCTCCAATGTGCCAATTGATTAGGTTCATTAACTGTTTAGGCTTATGAAAAC
This sequence comes from Rhododendron kiyosumense, assembly GCA_019656275.1. Taxonomy (NCBI): domain Eukaryota; kingdom Viridiplantae; phylum Streptophyta; class Magnoliopsida; order Ericales; family Ericaceae; genus Rhododendron; species Rhododendron kiyosumense. The sequence goes on along the minus strand of BPLS01000388.1, from coordinate 9,548 downwards.
CCTATTCCCATTGAAGCGTTAGCTCTAGCAGTCTTTGACAAAAGGCTCACATTAGCGTAATAACGAGAAGCATTATTAGTAGCCTGCCTATCTAGAAGCTTTAGTGTAGGAAGACCGAGTAGGGTAGCTGGTTGTCAATTTCTATGATTGACTTTCGTTACATTTAGTTGGATTATTGGTTGCTTTGGTTAAGCTATTAATGGAGGAAAACTTGTTCAATATGGAGTTCAGGATTATGAATGCTTAGTACCGTACTAGCTGCTAGTTTGTATGATCTAATTTCCTGCATTTGTTGCTATGAAGAGCATCAGTTTGTGTTAGTAGGCATGTAAGTGGCAATGTCAATTGTGATGGATTTTTATGAATAGAAAAAAAAAACTGCTTTAGATGTTTAATACTCAAAAGGCAACGGGGATTATGATTGGTTTTGTAGATAAGAAGAACTCTATCACAGTTAGAGTTCATCAATCTTTCCTTGTATGTTTGTATCTGACGGTAACATATGGAAATTTTTGTTAGTTTTTTGATTGATTGTATCTGTTCTATCAGGGGAGGAATGGTAGTTGGATGTGGTAGAATCTGGGAAACTAAATAGGATTTTTTATTTTTTTTTATAACCAAATGTCCAGGCCAGCTTGCGCGCACCTTGACTAATCCCGGGGCCCTGAAGGTAACGACCGGAAGTAACCCCTAGTGGCCCCAAGGTTTGGAATTTTAGGCCTCCGTGGGAATGGAACCTGTGACCTCATGGAGGAGCACTTATTGCTTTCTCACAACCACTTGGCCAAACCCCTTGGGTTTGGAAAAAAGGAGAGTATTTGAGTACTTGGTATCACCTGCACTTTGTGAAACTTTGACGGAATAACTGTGAGAGTTATGTTGTTAGAGCATTTCCACCTAATCCTCCATTTATGCCTACTTTCTTTGAAGAATTCAATACTATAACTAATTTCCAGTTATTTTTATATTCAAATTTCGAGGATCAAATGCTCATCCTCCAAATAGAGGAGGATATAGAGGATGAGTTGGTTTTAGGTCCAGAATTTTGGTAAAAGCGAAAAAGATGTGCAAACTATGAAAGAACTTAGATGATGCTCAGATTTGATTTGGATGGAGATTTATGATGTACCCTTGTGGCCTTGATGTATGCAGTGGACACGGTTATACTGGTGCAATAGAAAGGACTAGGGAGTATGAGAAAATGGTTTCTGATTTTGACATATAATATATGTAGATATTCCCTAGATGTTTTCGGGTTTGCTTTTCTGGAGTTTTACCCAATTGATATTTTGCCCGGCTTGTTTTTCAGGTATCGTATTCAAAGTGATAAGAAAGTTGCTATCTGTAGTGTTCATCCGTCTGAGCAAGCTACGTTGCAGTGCCTAGGATGCGTTAAGGCCAAAATACCTGTTGCCAAAAGTTATCATTGCTCTACTAAATGTTTTTCCGATGCATGGCAGCATCATCGTGTTCTTCATGAGCGTGCTGCTAGTGCTGTAAATGAAAATGGAGCTGAGGAGGATGAGCTATTTGGGCGCTTCAACAGTGCAGGATCTGGAGTGATTAATGCAAGCTTACCTGCTTCACAATCAAACCCTAGCTTGTCAAATGGTGCCACGCCTGTATATCCTGCGGCAGTTGCACAAAGAAGCGGTGGTGAAACATGGTTTGAAGTCGGACGCTCAAAGACGTACACACCAACGGCTGATGATATTGGCCATGTTCTTAAGTTGGAGTGCTTTGTGGTAGATGTGGAAACTAAGCTAGCTGTGGGACTCTCTAACACTGTTTTAACTTCGCGGGTCATTCCCGCTCCATCCCCTTGTCCCCGGCGATTGATCCCTGTCAGTGGAGTTGATGTGATGGGGCATTTGGATTCAGATGGTCATATTTCAACCACAGGAACTTTTACAGTGCTCTCATACAACATCTTGTCTGATGCGTATGCTACAAGTGAATCGTATAGTTATTGCCCTTCTTGGGCTCTTTCATGGCCTTATCGCAGGCAGAATCTATTAAGGGAAATTGTAGGCTATCGTGCTGACATTGTTTGTCTTCAAGAGGTACGTTATACACTTGAGAGTTTTGCTTTATATGTATTTTCTGGTTTTTGGAGAGTTCTTAATATGGGTTGAAAAAATATGATGGATTGGAATACTTTGGTGGACAGTGGACACTGTGTATTGGTAAATGTCAACTGATGTTCATATTTCATGAGCAAGACTTAGGTTAGTGCTTCAAAGGCTGGATAAAGACTCTTTGACAATTCTAGATGGCAAGATAGGTGTAGTAAAGGACATGAAAATCTTATTCCAAAAAGATACATGCACCTGTCATGGATAACTTATGATGGGAACTTCTGGTGTTTGATTTGTGAATGCGTGTTTTATCACATCGTTAAATATGTTGAGATTCCATGAGGGGAATTTATTTCATTACTCTCATGTCTGATCGCATAGTACTATTGACCTTAGATCTGCAGAGAGTCTTGAGTAGGAGGGAGTCAGCTGTTAACCAATCTGTAATTTGTGAACATGCTTTTAAACGTTGACTAAGCAGGGTTCTAGTTTCTTCCTTTCAGGTTCAAAGTGATCACTTTGAGGAATTTTTTGGCCCTGAACTAGACAAGCATGGTTATCAAGCTCTTTTCAAAAGAAAAACAGCAGAGGTTGGTTGATGAACTTTCCCCTTATGGTTCTAGCCTCGAAATAACAATGTGTATAATTTATGTTTTTGTTTTACAGGTTTTCAATGGAAATATTAATACCATTGACGGTTGTGCAACCTTTTTCCGTAGAGATAGGTTTTCACATGTCAAAAAATATGAGGTTGGAAAGTCTCTTTGTTGTGGAGTTATGTTTTCTGCATACTTTATGATTATTCTTGCTCAGAAGTTTAATGAACATATGCCTCCTCGCAGGTTGAGTTTAACAAAGCTGCACAGTCGTTAACTGATGCACTGGTTCCTAGTGTTCAGAAGAAAACTGCACTAAGTCGATTAGTGAAGGTGGCTAAATTGCATCAGATTTTGTTTTTGACTTATCTCGATAACTTGGCTCTTTTTGTTAGCATGTCAGTACTTATGACAGCTTTATTTCTTCCATAGGACAATGTTGCACTGATTGTGGTTCTGGAAGCAAAATTTATTAACCAGGTGATTGACAACCCTGGGAAGCGCCAGCTTGTTTGTGTGGTAAGAAATCTTTTTATCTCTGGTTGCTGTTTTTATTTATTCCTATTGCTGCTGCTAATATACGAGTACCCACTACTTGTTTGTGTGTTGTATTGGTGGTATATTTTTCTATGCATTCTCTATCAACTCTTTGGTGGCATTGTCAAGCCGAGTACCACATTGAGAATGATGAACCCAAGGCAGCCTTTGTTGCACTGACATAATTTGGTGCTAAATAAAGGGTTTTTGGCCTCACAAAGAGAAAGTAAGACATTGAACAAATTTGATAGATTTTGCACTGGTTGTGCATCTTATTTTTGGTGACCACCATTTAAATCTAGATTAATGCTGTGGAAATGTCAATAGCGGTTTCGTGGTTTGCTCTTTTATAGTGACTTCTAAATTTTGGTGCCCTCCAATGACAGAGAAGCTAGAGGTTTGGGTCTCTTCTAGTTTTGTGCATTGAATGTCCTCTGCAGTCTAGCCTTATCCATGACAATTGTGGACTTTTGGGTCATGCATTTCTCCTCACATTGGATTTCTGATCTGTGTACCCATATTCTTTCGGGACTGATACTAATGACTTGGGAGGTAGGGCAGCAAAAAGGGAAAATCTTTTGAAGGACGTTTATGGACGTGTGGATTTGCCTTGCATTTAATCTTCATTAACTAAGTTTGAAGTTCTGGCATATTTTTGTTACCTGATATATAATCTGCCGTGGCCAGCAAACCCTTTGGTGTGCTGAGCCAGAAAAAAACAAACCCTTTGGTTCGAGTTTCTGCTTGTTTATTTTATATCAAGGTACTACCTGAAAAAGGCCCTGCATTTGTCTACTACGTGGTTGTTGGGGTACTGTTATTTTCTTTTCTTGTTTTGTAAATACCATTGCTTGGGTGTTTTGAGACCAGATTATGACCTGTTTTGTGGTTTTGGAGCACAGGCAAATACGCATGTGAATGTCCACCAAGATTTGAAGGATGTCAAGCTCTGGCAGGTACTCCTCCAAAACCAAGTTCCTTCATATGCTTTCCTTTCTTGTACTCAGTTTACATTTTCTTTAAGTCTGATATTGGATTCCTTTATGTGCTCAACTGACGCAATACATTTTATTTTGCTCATCTTTTGTTAAAGGTTCATACTCTCTTAAAAGGATTGGAAAAAATAGCTGCCAGTGCAAATATTCCAATGTTAGTGTGTGGAGATTTTAATGCCATTCCTGGAAGGTCTGTTTGTTTTTCTAGTATGATTCAATGTGATGTTTGACTTCTCAACATTTTTCAGAAAGTCTTCTAAAACTAGCTGTTGCATATTTTGAGTATTTGAAGGTACTGTTTAACTTTATTGCAGTGCGCCTCATGCACTTCTTGCAATGGGGAAGGTTGATCCTATGCATCCAGATTTAGTGGTAGATCCTCTTGGAATTTTGCGCCCTCTCAGCAAACTAGCACATCAACTACCATTGGTAATTAATCTTTTGATAAACGTCTAAAACATTGCTTTAGGAACTTGCTATGTAGGTGTGGTTCTTCAATGTCATTTTTTGTTTTGCTGTCGGGAGGGGTTGGTGTTGAGGATCATGTTTTGGATTTTGATGGCTATGCTGGTTGCTGCATATTACTTTAATAGGTAAGTGCCTACTCTTCCTTTGCGAGAATGGGGGTGGGTCTTGGCTTAGAGCAACATCGAAGGAGAATGGATCCTAGTACAAATGAACCCCTGTTTACGAACTGCACCAGAGATTTCATTGGTACTCTTGATTACATATTTTATTCAGGTATACCCATGACATTTTTTTCCCATGAGTTTTATTTATATTTTATATTAGAATTTTGCATGCCCATTTTATTTAATTCCTTTGTAACTTTGAATGGCATTTTTGAAGCCGTATAAGAAATTGTAGTGAACCTTTTGTTGCTGGATTTGATCTCATGGTATCAGGAAATATGACATTTGATGTTTCATTTCAGCCGACTCTTTAACTGTGGAGTCCTTACTGGAGCTCTTGGACGAGGATAGCTTGAGGAAAGACACCGCCCTTCCTTCTCCAGAATGGTCTTCGGACCACATAGCACTGTTAGCTGAATTTCGCTGCATGCCTAGAACCAGACGCTAACACACTTGGTAGGCCAATTACTTCTATTTGATATTTTTGTTATAGCAGGGTGACATGGCCATAATGTGCTAGTGTGGTTAGTGTGTCATAAAATAGACGAAACTTAAATGACATGAGCATTTACATTTCCTTTATCTTTTTGTCAAATGTTAGAGTAGCATCAGTTTGCTATTTCCAATTAAACTGGGGTATGCGGGGCAAGTACTTGATCATTGGATACATATGGTAATTGTCGCCGGAAGTTTAACTTCGAAAGTTTAGGTCAGATACATGACGGATAGAAATTTCTTTTCTTTTTCTTGATTAGTCCTTTTAAAAGTTATGTTATGCTCTTGCGCGTTTTCTGCAGAGTTTTGCATGTGCTTTGTTAACTGAACTTCATATGGTATGCAGCATGCTCATTTGTAATTAAAGCTGTTCTTGATGTAAATACCTGTTGAAAGTTGATGGTTTCTTCAGAAACATGTGAATGATATTCCCATATTAGCTATGTAATTTTAGGAAGAGTAAATTGTCTTTGTTTAAATGATGCGAGTGCCGAGTGCAAGACCATTTTATTACTTGTGCCATGTTAAAATTTGTTTGGCCTGTGCGAAGAGGCCCTTTGTCTGTGCTCTGTCTTGGAGAGTACTATTAATGGAGACTAACCTTTGTACTATAAATGTTGTCTTAGTTGGAGTAGTTTGGTTTTTTGTTGTTTTGGTAGCAACAAGTACTTAGTAGGAAATAAATCTCCAGTTTATATGGTGATCTAACTCACGTCGTGATGCTGGTGTAGATATGTATATATAGAGCGATATGTGGTTTGAGGAGTGTGGCGGGGGTGTTTGAGGTGGTTTCACCAAGTTGACAAGAGTTAATGGCATGCGATTATTGTGTCTGCACCATTGTGAGATGTCTCTGTTTCTTACTGTCAACTTCTAATGATTGCAGATCAGGTTGGAAGCGAGTCCTGGGTGTAAAAGTGTAGAGAATTACTGGAGAAAGAATTGTAAGGATGGTAGATCATATGGTCTTTATGTTCTTTACTAGGTATCTCCTAGCGGGATCCTTGCTATGATCTGCTTTGTACTATGCTCTACTTTTGTCTCATAGAAAAGCTATGATTACGTTTTATTTGAGTTTTTGCATTTTTTTTAACCCTTCCAGTAGAATATATCGAGCAGTATCTTCTGGTGCAATATAGATATAGTTACTGTAATTTTGATAACTAAAATGTGCTGTGAAGCCGGGTAGATGAAAGAAAATATGGGGTTTTGTCTATCTTCCTCTGTTGCAGGATTCTTGGTCCTAGTTGTATCAAAAAAGAAGCAAGAGAATGGGATTTTGGAAAAAATAAAAAAAGAAGCATCAGAAATGCTGAAATGAGGGGATCATTTGTTTTTCTAGCTTTAAGTTTTGGGTACATTTCCCAAAGATAAATATGTTTCTTTTTTCCTGTCCAGTACTTGTAGTAATATATAGTAGTAGTAATTTTATTCACTTGGGCTTACTTGCAAGTTCCGGTGCTTGAAAATGGCTTTTTATATCCTTGGAATCCTAGTCATTTTTAGGTTGTCCATTCAGAGTAAGAAACATTCTTATTGGATCATGCCTTCATTTGCATGTTGTCAAAATGGGCACTGCTTTGATTCAAAATGTGAATCAAACCACATCAATCAACCACTAACTTGATTTTTACCTATTGTGTTAAGACATTTTTTGGGATCGGAACATTGTGTTACACTTTTTAAGTGTTGTGTTACTTGCACTATATCCCTTCGGTTTTTGTTTTGGGTTTATAGTTTCCGTATTAACCCTTCAACTACTGAACCATTTGCATTATGGCCCGGCCATACTATTGTTCTCAGTTAATTCCTCTTTTCCTTTCGACAATTGAATCGTCGGCAAAGTGGCCCATAGTGAAATGCTTGTTTAGGTTTAATGAAACTACCATGTGATGCCATAAGGTGCAATATGATTGGGTAAATATCTTTAGTTCTTAATTTGGAGGTGCACATAAAATGCTGCGGACATCTTTGAGTTATCTAAAAGGAAAAAAAGAAATCCAAACTTCAGGCTCCTTGGAGCATAAACTTTCACCCACAATCCAACCATTTGAACCCATCATCCTCTTCCAATGTTTTTCTTTCATCTTTTTCACCCGACAATCACTGAGTAAATCATTCAACCGTTACTAACCGCCATTTTCTACCCTACCACCTTTTGCCACGAGCAACTTTCTTAACCATGCCCTTGCCAGCCACATCCTGCTCCCCTATCCCCATTCAATAGCAGGGGTGCCCAATTAGAGAATGAACAAAACTCAATTGAATGTGAAAGCTTTAATAGCACCTATGAGATTTCAAACTTGAGACCTTTGGAGTGAATCAACCCCCATGTTCCTAGCCTTGACCACCAAGCCAACCGCTTGGGGATGATACCTCGACAACTTCATCTTCCCCATCCGTCCATCTATCGAGAACCCTCATGCAAACACACGATCGATCAATTCAACTCATCGGTGTATTTCTTCCTCTCTCTCTCTCTCTCTCTCTCTCTCTCTAATTGGAACAGTTTTTTGTTGGCAGGGTGAGGTCATGGGCAACATTGGGAGGAAGTTGGGCGAAGAAGGATTAGGGCTTCATGTGGTCTAACTTGAAGAAATTGAGAGATATGAGGGTAAGGAAATGAGTTAACGTTGGGTCTGATTTTGGGTCTCCAACTCTCCGTAGTCTAGTTGGATTGAATAAGCAGCTATACGGCACTTGATGGCATCTGCTATTGCTACATACCGCCACATGTTTCGTTAATGATAAAGTTGTTCATTGGGGCGAATCAAGAGCAATCTAATAGTCGAGGAGGTAATTTGGGAAACTTAGTTATTTTGTGGGCGAAATTAGTAGGACAACTGTAATGTTTTCAGGAGGCAAAATGGAATTAACTATTGTACTAGGTGTCAACTCTAATAAAGAAATTATATTTGTCTTTAGCAATAATCAAAAGTTTCCACCCAGTTGATTAAGTTTTGGAAGGATTGCCCTCCTTTGTGGTAATCCCCATTAAATAAATGACCTGATTTTTTGGGATAGGTTAGTAAAATAATGAAATGAACTGGCTTTCATTGGACTAAAAAGCTAACATGTCATTTTCTTTTAAGCCTAGAAAGTTAGAGAAGTCGGCAGTGGACGACCAGGACGAGTGTGCGTGCAAGTTTTGAAAGTTGCATATATCACCCTTTCATAAAGCATACAATGTATGGAGAGAGTGAGAGAGTCCCAAGAGTTAGTTTAGTTAGTTGGTGGATTTACTCTCCACATAATTGATCAGGGTTTGATTTTTTAGAGTCAAACTGTAACAAAGTAATTTCTTGTGAATTTCTTAGTCCCGACACAGATGACCTGTCTTTTAACTGAACTAGGGAGGAGATTAATTCGTCGAGGTGCGCGTAAGCTGAGGATGTGACGAACTCCATGCCAAAGGTTCTCTTTATTCACCATCTGAAGTCCATTCAAAGTCCAAATTCGTGTTTGGGGGAGTATTGACTTTTACTTTTGTTCCTTTGGAGAATCAATTATTTAAGACCGTCAAATAAAGTATGTGAACCAAAGAAGTAGTAACTAGTAAGATTTAATGGAAAAAGACAAAGACATCCACGTTACTATGTACAACAAGTTTCATACGATAGCTATTTCGTAACTCTCATTTCTTACAAATTCACAAGATTCAGACCTACTAATTATATTAAATGTATCAAATCATGGGTACGTGGAGTATTAAGGCCGCAGGTACCACGTTGAAAAAATAATAATTATATATTAATCTTTTTGTAATTTTATCATCTACTAGCTGATCAAAAACTTTTTTTTAATCACATACTGAAAAAAATACATAATTTAGCTTACATTGACAATATACGAATCAGTCATGCTCTTAATGTAAGAAAGGTTGGTTCCATTTACACAAAGGAAAAAACGGTTTGGTCACGAAGGAAAATGAATACATCTTAACCATGTTGGCACCCATCTTAACTATCGTGCCATCAATTAGGACATGGCAACAATGCATGTCTTTGGATTTAATTCTTTAATTCATCAAAAAATTCTATAAAAATATGTAGGGGAAAACGTAAATTTTCCAATATCGGCCGTCGGTTGAAAATCCTACCTCTGTCCAAAATAATCAGACCATTATCTATCTCACACTATATATATGTAGTAGCACCTTGTACAATAACCAACAACCTCTCTCTCTCTCTCTCTCTCTCTCTCTCTCTCTCTCTC
>BPLS01000387.1:11421-63524 GCA_019656275.1 Rhododendron kiyosumense | reverse complement strand
TTCGTTTCTTTCATGATTTGCCTGAAAGCTGAAATTGAAAGAGAGATACTCCCTCCGTCCCAGTTTGTTTGTCTAATTGTCGAAATATGTGCCTTTCAAAAATATACTTATATCTTACATTTTATAATATTTTTTTTTATTTTGAAGATTTTGTATAATAAAACTAATTGAGATCTATCAAACAAGATCTATATTGCATATTAAAAACATTACGAATTAAAAATTATAGCCAATTCTTTGAGAGGTCAAACGCTCTCAAAAACTAAAAAAGGGAACAAACAAATTGGGACGGAGGGAGTAGTATATCTGTTGGGTGGACCCAGGTAGCATTATTGAAGGGGTGTTTTGGTCATTTACTTTCCTAAGTTAAAGTCTTGTACTTTTCACTGACATTTTGTGCAGTAATGTATCAGAGCACCATCATTGTTGCCCTGAGAACACACCTACCGTCCGCCTATTCGGCGGTATATAGAAGGATCGTTTATTAAATTATCTTGACGAGAGAAATCAAAAAAGTAAAAAATTTTAATCGAAACATATATTTTTTTTCAAAAAAACAAGAATAAGTTAAAAAAAAAAAAGTTGACTTATTGACTTTTTTTTATCTTTATTAAAAAAAATTATAAATTTCGATCAAATTTTTTTACTTTTCTAATTCCTCTTTTCGAGACAAATCAATAATTCACAAAAATTTGACGCAAAATAATCAATTTCAAAAAAAAAATTCAAATAAAGACAAAATTAACTTACTAATCTACTTTATCCAAACCCACCCTTAGTCGTCCTCGCGTCTTCACAACTTACTAAAATACTAATTATTTGAAACTACTATCTTGCATGGATGTTGAGAAGATGCGATTGACCGTTGTGGCTTGCTAGGCTTTTTCAGGTGTCTATCGGTGGGTTCTTGTGGTTTGGGATTTCTTCCTTAATTTGATCCTAGATGTCTTGATTGGCGTTCGCCTTCAAGGTTTTATTGTCTGTCGGGTGGCGCTTTGTCATTGTGCCATTAATCTGTTTAACCTTTTGTGATTTTTGTTCAGTCGTCTTTTTTTCGGTCAAACAGAAATTTCCGTTCAGTCTTTGTCGCACCAAATGAAAGGTGACTTAGAGCATGTACACCAACTTAGTTAAAAGAGCATTTTAGTTATTTTAACTAGCAAAAACCCAAAATGTGCACTACACCAGGCTAGGTAAAGAGAAAGCCATTTTCCATTTTTCAAAAATGCTCTGTACTAATAGAGAGGTACTATTCACCGGGTATCCATTAAAATACTATTTATTTTCTCTCTCCTCCCTTTCCCTCCCTCATTTTCTCTAGTCCTTTTCTCTGGTCCTTTCCTCTGAGGAGGAGTATTATATCTTATTTAATGAGAATAGAGAAAATAGTAGAGAGATTGGTGTGGTGTGAGAGGAAAATAAGGATAGGTAAAGTAAAAAAGATGCTTTTTGCCTAGGTATTTCACCTATTATTGATGTAGATGCTCTTACGTGAATAGTTTTATTACATATTTGTATAAGAGGGGTGATTGGCTTTTGCAAGTCTACTCCATATATCCAGTTGTTTTGCTATTGTTAGAACATCTCCAACATTTACTTAAAACTAGTAAAAATGAACGTGCAGTGCACGTGAAAGCAATGTCAAGTTATGTAATAGTGGCAGTCAATAAAATATGTAATTATTGTAGTATTATTTTCTCTTGAAGATTAAACTCTCGAGAAAGATCATCTTTCTTTCTTCCTTCATTGCAAGGTAGACATTTTCTTTAATATGAGGCAGAATTAAAATTCTCTCATACGAGGATCCTTCACGTGATGTAAAATGAGAAAACATTTTGTGGTGAATATTATTTTACCTCACATTAGAAATCATCCGATGGATTGTCTGCTCCATTTCAGCAGCTGGCTTATTTCTAGAATTCTTTTATATCTCTTCATACTCAACATATGGATCACAATTCTGACAAATTGTGACACAATATGCACCAATGATACCCTCATGGTTATTCATCCTTCCAGTACGTGTTTCATGCTTTCAATAAGTAGTCCACATCACTTTCAAAGACTCCAAAATCAATAAATAATTTTACTTCTCCATGTGCGTTGCCGAATTCCCTTGTACCAATTGTACCCATGTACGTACATCTTGTTCTTTTGTGCTTATTTCCTTAGGCCCAAAAAATGACACACAACCCCAATGCATGTGCATCTCTATCCACTTCTTGTCTCAAACACTTTCAAAGGGATATACGTAAATATCAAAAGTACTCATGATGGAATTATATGGATATACAAACACACACAGATGCAGAATGAGAAAGGTTTAATCATTTCATTAATTAGATTCGATTTCAGAAGCACTAATTAAATAAGAGAGAAGAAATTACAAGGTCATTAATGATCAATATAAGAGAAGAATTATACTATAAATTATTATACGGACAACGTTATGTTGGCCTGGAAAAATCAGATCCTTACCACCAAATTAATGGGGACATAGACTATTGCAGAGGAGTTGGAAGAGCAATGATATTGGCGTCAACCAATGAGACTTTTTGAAGGGTGCTTACACAAATAAAGTTGGAGTTCTCTCCAATATCTTTGATCTCCACATTTTCTTCTCTACTAATTAATCTCTCTACTTGAAAAGGGCCACGCACCAGGAGAATAGAACCCAATTAATTGGTCGAAGGAGAATGTACAATAGGCCCACGTACAGTTGGACTGACATTTTGTGCAGTAATGTATCAGAGCACTATCATTGTTGCCCCAAGAATCCCGCCTACCGTCCGCCTGTTGGGCGGTATATAGAAGGACGGTTTATTAAATCATTTTGGTGAGAGGAAACGAGAAAATAAGAAATTTTAATAGAAACTTATATTTTTTTTCAAAAAAACAAGAATAAGTTAAAAAAAAAAGGGTTGACTTATTGACTTATTTTTGTCTTTATTAAAAAAATTATATATTTCGATCAAAATTTTTTTCGTTTCCAATTCCTCTTTTCGAGATGAATCAATAAGTCACCAAAGTTTGACGCAAAATAATCAAATACAAAAAAAAAATCAAATAAAGACAAAAAATAAGTTATTAATCAACTTCATCCAAACCCACTCTTAGTCGTCCTCGCGTCTTCACAACTTACTAAAATACAAATTATTTGATACTACTACCTCGGATGTTGAGAAGATACGATTGACCGTTGTGGCTTGCTAGGCTTTTTCCGGTGTCTATCGGTGGGTTCTTGTGGTTTGGGATTTCTTCCCTAATTTGATCCTAGATGTCTTGGTTGGCATTCGCCTTCAAGGTTTTATTGTCTGTTGGGTGGTGGGTGGCGCTTTGTCATTGTGCCATTAATCCGTTTAACCTTTTGTGATTTCTGTTCAGTCCTTTTTTTTTTGTGGGTCAAATGGAAATTTCCGTTCAATCTTTGTCGCACCAAATGAAAGGTGACTTATGTGAATAGTTACATTACATATTTATATAAGAGGTGATTGGCTTTTGCAAGTCTACTCCATATAGCCAGTTGTTTTGCTATTGTTAGAACATCTCCAACATTTACTTAAAACTAGTAAAAATGAACGTGTGGTGCACGTGAAAGCAATGTCAAGTTATGTAATAGTGGCAGTCAATAAAACATGTAATTATTGTAGTATTATTTTCTCTTGAAGCTTAAACTCTCGAGAATGATCATCTTTCTTCCTTCCTTCATTGCAAGGTAGACATTTTCTTTAATATGAGGCAAAATTAAGATTCTCTCGTAGGAGGATCCTTCACGTGATGTAATACGAGAAAATATTTTGTGGTGAGTATTATTTTACCTCACATTAGGAATCATCCGATGGATTGTCCGCTCCATTTCGGCAACTGGCTTATTTCTAGAATTCTTTTCTATCTCTTCATACTCAACATATGGGTCACAATTCTGACAAATTGTGACACAATATGCACCAATGATGCCCTCATGGTTAGTCATCCTTCCAGCACGTGTTTCATGCTTTCAAGGAGTAGTCCACATCACTTTTCAAAGACTCCAAAATCAATAAATAATTTTACTTCTCCATGTGCGTTGCCGGATTCCCTTGTACCAATTGTACCCATGTACATCTTGTTCTTTTGTGCTTATTTCCTTAGGCACAAAAAATGACACACACAACCCCAATGCATATGCATCTCTATCCACTTGTTGTTTCAAACACTTTCAAAGGGATATATGTAAATAGCAAAAGTACTCATCATGGAATTATATGGATATACAAGCACACACAGATGCAGAATTAGAAAGGTTTAATCATTTCATTAATTAGATTCGATTTCAGAAGCACCAAATAAATAAGAGAGAAGAAATTACAAGGTCATTAATGATCAATATAAGAGAAGAATTATACTATAAATTATTATACATATGGACAACGTTATGTTGGGAAAAATCAGATCCTTATCACCAAATTAATGGGGACATAGACTATTGTAGAGGAGTTGGAAGAATTAAGCTTCAGAAATTACATATATATGATCTAATAAGAAAGAATTAAGCTTTATGAATTAAGAGCCATAGATGGTTGGTTTTTGCTAGAATCATGTCCTTCATTATGATTGGATTTGAGATTTTGAGTGCGTACAGGGTGGGTGATCCATTGAATAACACTTCATACTATGTAAAAGTGTGTATTTGTGAGTGTGCACTTGTTTATGTCGCTAACATTTTTTTTTCTTGACCTTGTACATTGTTTCTTTGCGCCCATTTGTTGATCAGAATGGATGAGTAAAAATTCAACCTATTTTGTTAATTTCGGAAAAAAATATAATAAAAACAGGTACAAACTTTAGAAACTGAAATTAGAGAATATATCAAATCAGGAATTGGAAATTGAAGGTAAACATAAACAGAATATGGGAATGATTGTGCAAATCAAGGCTCAATATTTCACACATTGTCCTTGTACCGAATTCACTGCCTCACCGAATTTGCTCAAGTGTTTATCTCCTGGATACTGGATATGCAGTGGCTTCAAATGGTTGCAATCACACCACACTGAACAGCTCTTGCAGACTGCACTATGGTGCACTTTCTCTCACCGGAACTTGAAGAGCGCCAATAAAAATAAAAAAAATAGAAGAGCAGAGGAATAAAATCGAATTTGCAGAAGCTATGGAGTTGCGAATTTCGGTGTCTCATAACTTGAAGCAGAGAGGCCAATTTTTTGCATGCATACGGAGACTTTCCAGTTGTGGTAAACTGAATTCGGCCATGAATAATTAAAAAAAAAAAACTTTGGACCGCAGCTCTTCAATTTTGTGCATCATATTGGAGAATGTTCAGTTGAAGAGAGTGTTAGAACTGTGACTCATATGTTAAGTATGAAGAGATATTAAGGAGTTCTAGAAGAAGGCCAGATGCCAAAGAGGAGTGCTTGACCGATTCTTAGTCCTAAAATAATGGGTTGCCCCAAGCGTAGGGCTGAGACCGATGTAGCATAATATCCGGTAAGTCCGGAGTCGAATCCACAAAGACGGAGATGTGTACTGATTAAAAATTCGGATTGTTACGTATTTAAATGGGCTCTTAGGTAGCCACCCCTTGTCGATTGATGAGATAATTAACTAAATCTAAGATATTAATTGAACTTTTTAGATAATTAAAAGAAAGTATGGTCGTAGGGTTCATAGCACTTGTGACTAGTCCGGATTAACCTGCTCTGTCTGGAGTTCTTAAAAACGTTTAATTTTAGATTGAAAAAGATACCCCGCAAGATGCGAGACCTTATGGTCGCCGTATACCCATGCGCAGCGAAGAATGAGTTTTGGACCCCCATTCTTCCGTTCACATAGGCTCCGATGATGCCCAGGTTCGTCTGCGGGAAGTATTTTCCCAATCTAAAATTATTTCCCTTCATTGTTTAAAAATAGGAGTAGTGCTGGACTAGCCACGGTGTGCTAATCACCCCGTGACCCTACCTAAACAACTACTCACTATGCATTGAACAAGAAACACAAGAAACCCAAACTTGGAACATGCTTCTATTGCGCAAGATGAAAAATAAACAAAAAAATATCAACGAATCAAATACCAACAAATAACTTTTATTGAAAACAGAAATTAAAACTAATTACCGGAGCGTGCGGAATTGAATAAAGCATAAAAAACTTAAAGAGAAAAATACAATACTGTAAACAATAATCGGAACCAAAACCTCGGCTGCCCTCGTTCTTCTATTTTTCTGTGCGTGATGAATCCAAAAAGATATCACCGCCGCTTCCCTCTGTGTTTCGTCCGTGCGTGGGAATCCCATCCCCTGATGGCTGCTGCCTTCTTTTATATCAATTGCTGATTGGCCCCCATAAAGAAAACCTATTTTCTTTTCTTTTTACTCATTCCCAGCCGACTCCAATATTTCCCATCTTGGCCCACCATTTAACCATTAGGCCCACCACGACATGTGCAAACTATATAGAATTGTTTTGCCACTTATCAGTCCGTGGACTAATTAATTCCGTGCTAAACATATGACCTTCAAACGGACTTGTTTTCAATACTGTATAATATTTTAATTCCTCATCTTTTGCACCAAATCCTCCAAATACCTACAATACACAAATTAAGCATTAAACTATGAATAATAATATAAATGGGACTTAATAAAGATAAATTAAGGGGCGCTAATATGAACATTTACGCGTTTGTCAAGGAGCGAAACGACGACATCTGGTGGCCCATCACTGATGATCCCGTGAAAGTAGATTGGGCTGAAAGCCTAGGCGTTCTGTAATTAGGGAGTGTGGGGGGCAACGCCTCCCACGGTACAGTACGATTTGTACAGGGGTATTTTTGGGATACAGACCAAATACCATATTAGGGTTAGAATAGAGTTGGTATAAATACTCTATGTTGTAAACCCTATTTCGTACTGTGATAATAAAAAAACAGCAGCCGCTTTCGCTCCTATGGACGTACCCGTTTTTGGAGAACCACATATATTTCTATGTTGATTTTTTACTGTTTTATATTCATAAATTGTGTGCGTGTGTGTGACGATCCTAACAAAGAGTCTTTTAATACTCCCACCGTCTCAATTTAATTGTCACTTTTGGGAGTTCGTGCCACTTTTCAATTGATTATATCTTATAATTTATAATGTTTTAGATGATTTTGAAAATATTATATTATAGAACAAATCGAGATCAATCAAATAAGATCCATATTGGATATAAAATTAATTACCAATTTTAAAATATAATTAGTTTTTTTATTGAGTTAGAATAGAACTGGGACAAGTAAATTGGGGCGGAGGTAGTACTTTTTAGCTCTGGGCTATTGAGCAACCCATAATATTCCGGAAGCAGAACAACACTGGCTCAGTCCTAGCCCAAACCATTCAAGGTTATGGGGAGTAAAAAGATTGGGGCTTATGCGCCTGCGGGCTGCGGCCACCACGAGCTCAGACCCTGGCTCAGGTAAACATGCATGTGCGGTCATTGGGACTCTAAATTAATCAATTTCTAACTTGGGACTTGTATAATATACTACCAATGTTTACAACTTCAAGTAATATGGGATGACTCTTCACCCTCGTAACCATTCCCCACTTTTACAGACAGTTTTTCAGTGGTTTAAACCCCTTATTTAGGAGCATCTAGACTCAAATGGACTCACTCCAAAAAGTGTTTGGGACCGACTTTAATTTTGGGCTTAAAAAGTCACCAAAAGTCTTGAACAAAATGTCCATCTTCCAATACCAGCTGACCGTGCGGTTCAGAAATTATGGGTCTATTTAGGGTTCTCCTTAAATACCGAGCCATTTAACTTGTCGACAGTTGCTAGATCCTAAGCTAACACATTTGTGCCTGTATCAGGAGCCATTTAACTTGTGGACACTGATTCCATATCCTGATACAGCCAACGAACCTGTATCAGAAAATATTTTCTGATTCTTTAGCACTAATGGAATCAGAAAATATGCGACAGAAGAAGAAAACCAATATTTTCAAGTTCGGCCCAAAGACTATGCAGGCTTGGCCTTCATAAAGGCCCTAATAACAAACCACTCATT
The DNA here is from genome assembly GCA_019656275.1 of Rhododendron kiyosumense. Taxonomy (NCBI): domain Eukaryota; kingdom Viridiplantae; phylum Streptophyta; class Magnoliopsida; order Ericales; family Ericaceae; genus Rhododendron; species Rhododendron kiyosumense. Next base: position 55,476 of record BPLS01000387.1, on the reverse strand, counting down.
AAAAAATGTTCCCCCAGCTCATCAGGGGCTATGCATGTAGCTGTCCAATTAACGAAGGGAAAATTCTTGTCTGCTCTAGTTCTTCGTACTTGTTACCTGTCTAATGTTAGTATTTAGGTAATTCAAAGTCTAGTTATGGGTTCAGATTACTTATTTGCTCTTAATTTGTTAGCTAGTATAGTTTCTACACCATGTTTACTAACTAGGGGTGACCTACTGAATAAAAAGAAGATACTGATTGAGGATATTGACAAAAAAGGGATTTCAAATTTGTTATAAACGGATTCCATTGCAATTTCTACGTACAAAAACCTTGAGTTTGGTTTGTGTGCAGGTACAGCCTTTGTAACTTTATTTATATATTGCATGGTGTCACTACAATAACATTACGTAGTACATCACACCACGTTCTCTTTTCATTATAAATTAGTGTGGGCCTCAAGATAAATTAGGGTCGTGGGGCGTCCCCGAAAGGCGTTAATAAGGAGAAATTATTCTTTGCTCTTTGAGTAAGGACACGTAATACTTCAAATGTGTTGTGATGGATAAATACCGCGAGTCCCATAATTTTTGTCTTGATAAATTTGAAGACATGAAATGAAGTGTGCGGCTAAGAATGGTGGAGTAGAACAAAGAGCGAGAGTTGTCATTATCTCTATCTGTATAATAACTACTCCCATCACTGAAATTCGAACGGAAAATATGAGAAATGGAGAGGTCCTATGACTATCTCTCTCTCTCTCTCTCATCACCGCCACCATCATCACTTCACCACCAGCACACCCTCTATCCCGCAAAGATAGTTTCACTACGGAAGATGTACAATTTTATAATTACTTGAAATGATTCATGTTTATTTACATTAATAATTAAACAATAGATTATCTTTTCTATTTTTTTGGTAGCGGAGGAATAGCCTACAGCAAGGTCACTAAAATGGACCCGACTTTGTAAACCAAACCTCAGGAGGAGCTAGCGTGCCACACCACTCACGGTCCCCCCCACTTACTTCAGGGTATTCACCTAATGGGGAATCAAACCCAGACCTTGAGAACTATTTTCAAAATCTGAGAATCCGCCCAAACTACTAAAACAACCCTAGATAGTTTTATAATTTTCTCAAAATGTAAACATTCCTCCTAGAGTATTAGTTATTATACAGATAGCTAGAGACACAATTACAACTCTCGCTCTTAATTCTGCTCCACCATTCTTAGCTGCACACGTCATTTCATGTCTTCAAATTTATCAAGACAAAAATTATGGGACTCACAGTATTTACCAATCACAACACATTTGAAGTACCATGTGTCCTTGCTCAAAGAGCAAAGAATAATTTCTCCTTATTCAATGCCTTTCGGGCACGCCCCACGCCCCACGACCCTATTTTATCTTGAACCCCGCACTAATTTATGATGAAAAGAGAACGTGGTGTGGTGTACTACGTAATGTTATTGTAGTGACACTATGCAATATATAAATAAAGTTACAAAGGCTGTACCTGTACACAAACCCCCTAAAGTGAAATAGGAACAAGAGCAATAATCATACCATATTGGGAAGTTCATCACTTCAATATTATTTGTAAACACTCATTACTTCAATTAGTCCGCATGTTACTTGAACAGATCTCTTAGCTTCTTGGTAGTTGAGGAGGTTGTCCAGGAAGGGCACATACAGCGTACCATGTAAAACTTTCAAAGATATCATAACGGTTCGTTTGTCAACAGGATATTGGAGCAGATATGCTATCACTTTGGATATTATATCCGAAGGTCATATATACGGTATTTGTCACCCAGATATCGAAAACACTTCCGACACATACTATTTCTACACATACGTTGCACAGATTTTTTGTGGGGCCCACTATGGAGTCCCGCAAAAAAATCCGAACCGTTCATCAATTTTAAAATATTTTTTTTAAAGACCTCATAAAAAATCATCTCAATCGGATACATGTAATCGCTTGAACAAATCCTATAACTTTTCATTAAGATTTTTTTGTGGGACCCCATAGTGGGCCCCACAAAAATCTGTACAATATATGTGTAAAAGAAGTCTGTATGGATAGAACGATTCCTTGTATATAGACAACGGATATAATATTCCCCCTCTATATATATCCGCCATTTTTTAAAAGACGAGTAAGGTGGTGGTTTTCAGTAGGAGTGCTAATTATAATTTCAGGAGAATTAGCTCTACACTTCGTGCGCAGCTTCCGCGACAGCGCAGTGCCTCGACAAAAATTGAACTACTCAAAGCTGGGCTTTGACTTCACCGACAATCATCCACTGGAAATTCGTATCTTCTCTGAACTTCTTAGCGGATGACAACAGTATTATTCCCGAGAATCATTCACTACAAACAAAGCAGAGGACAGTCAGTCAACCAGTTGGTAGGTGGGCAAGAGCCGTGGGAATCTATCATTTCACCATCATCCCAGTTGAGCTGAACTAAACTCTTCTCCCTCTAACGTAAGAAATCTCTCTATCTCTCTCTCTCTCTCTCTTTCTCTCTCTCTCTCTGAGTTCAAATAACGGTAGGTAGACACACACAACCGAGCAGTGAACACTCTCGCTTACACTATGGCCGCACCCATTTTCATAAGTTTACAATTCCTCTGCTTCGCCTTCGCGATCATCCAAACCCATGCCGACCTCCCGGGCACGTGGGAGCTCCTGGTCCCCAACGCCGGCATTTCCTCCATGCACACCGCCGTGACCCCGTTCAACACCGTCGTCCTCCTGGACCGTACTAACATCGGCCTGTCCAATCTATCGCTCCCGAATGGCGAATGCCGCGACGACCCGTTTGAAGAGGATTTAAAGCACGATTGCTCCGCCCACTCCGCCGTCCTCGACCTCAACACCAACGGAATCCGTCCCCTCGAGATCCTCACCGACACGTGGTGCTCATCGGGCCAATTCCTCCCAAATGGCACCCTCCTCCAATCGGGCGGCAATGACGACGGCAACAGGAAGTTCCGAATGTTCACCCCCTGCGAAGCCGCTTCCTTTTGCGATTGGGTTGAGCTTCAAAACGTCGAGTTGTCCCAAGGTCGTTGGTACGCCACTAATCAGATACTTCCCGATGGTTCTATCATAATAATCGGGGGAATCAACGTGAACAGCGTGGAGTATTTCCCGCCGAGATCTAGCGGCGTAGTCGATTTCCCGTTCCTCGTCGAGTCAAGAGACAACCAAACGGATAACCTTTATCCATATGTTCACCTTCTGCCTCAAGGAAATCTTTTTATATTTGCTAACAATCAATCTGTGCTATATGATTACGATAAAAACGTGATTGTAAAAAATTTTCCTATACTAGAGGGGGGCCCACGTAATTATCCATCTGCAGGATCCTCTGTTATGCTGGCATTGAAAAGTAACTATTCCACGGCCACGATTGTCATTTGCGGTGGAGCTCAGTACGGCGCCTACAATAATCAGAGTGTAAATAGTCCGGCCCAGGGGAGTTGCGGGCGGATCGTGGCGACTGATCCCAACCCCATTTGGGAGATGGAGGAAATGCCATTTGTTCGAACCATGGGAGACATGGTGATGCTACCAACAGGTGACGTATTAATCATCAATGGGGCTCAAGCAGGGTCGCAAGGGTACGGATTGGCGACGAACCCGTGTTTGAACCCGGTTCTATACCAACCCGACCAACCTGAGGGATCCCGGTTTATGACTCTAACCCCTAGTTCAATTCCCAGGTTGTACCACTCGACTGCAAATCTATTGCCCGACGGGAGAATTTTGCTTGCCGGAAGTAACACGCATTACTACTACACATTCGGCGTGGATTTCCCAACGGAGCTGAGAATCGAGGCGTTTTCGCCTGAGTATTTGACAGCAAACAATGCAAATTTGAGGCCGGTGGTAGTGAACACACCAACGATGGTGCAGTATGGACAACTTTACAATGTATCTGTAACGGTGCCGACACCATTGACGGGGATAGTTGAGGTGAATTTTGCAAGTGTGCCTTACAATACGCATTCATTTTCGCAGGGGCAGAGGTTGGTGAAGCTTGTTGTCACCAGTGTCATGTCAAATGTTAATGGACAGTACATGATTGCGTGTACGGCGCCACCCAACGGGATGGTGGCGCCGCCAGGATATTATATGATGTTTGTGGTTTACTTGGGAGTGCCAAGTGTTGCTAGTTGGGTCCAATTGACTTCCTAGTTTTCAAATGTTGGTTTTCATTTATTTTTGTAGTAACTTATATATATACGGTCTGGTACGCATATGCATCTGAGTACTTTTATACCAAAACTACCCTGGGCAGTTTTCCCTCCACTGCTCAGATTCCCTTCACCTTTTCTATCAAGTCCACTCCATGCACCCTGATCACCGCCTGTGCCCAACTCCGCCACACCACTGTCGGTGGCCAGCTCAACACTTACTCCATCAAGCAGATTAATTTGTGAAATTTTAGCCTGTTAAGTATTTTACTTGCTTGAAATTGGAGTTCCTAGGCGGTGGCCTCTTGAGCCTTGCCCTAGGGCCGGGCCTGGTTGCAGTTTGAAATGCGATAATCACGGGTTGTGCTGAAAATAGGTATTCAGATATTGCTTTCAATAGGTTTTGGAGAATGCACTTGTGCACATCGGATTATGAGGTATTTGAAGAGACAGAAGCCATGTATATATATGATCAAATTACTGATAGTGCGACGATGAGTGGTTTATGGAAAATTATTCAATAAGTCATTGAGGGGAGAGAGCATATACCGCAAGTACTGAATAACCCATTGAGCTGACTTTCATGAATTAATGTATTGAAGTGTTTGTTCATGTGGAAGAATCGGCCATCACCCAGCCAAGTGCCGGCGAATTAGCTCTTGGAGGAAGGCATTAATGTACAAGCAGAGGTTGTTTCGAGGTGTTAGCGACGAAGGGCAAAGTACTATTCTGGTTTCTTATTATTCTGGTTTCTTATATATCATTTTGGAACATTTGTTTGGTTCTTATTTGATTTTTTTTGCATGTGGTAGTTTTCTGTCAATCAGCCCAGAAATATGAAACTCGCTAGGTGATTTGTTGTGTTTTGAAATTCGAAAAAATTCATAAGCTCAAAGCAAATGAAATTCAGTAGATTGTTCTTATGGAGTTCTAGAATAGCTAGTTGTGTTTTGAAACCCGGTGAAATTCAAGTCGAAGCTAATGAAATTCACGATGTCGTTCTTACGTTTTTTTGTTTTTTTTATCAGCAAAAGAAGAATTTTATTAATCTTAGCACCAAAATTACAGAGTTCTTACGTATTTTTTAAAGAACGAGTGTGTTTGGTAGGGAAAGAAGGCATCACAACGAGCGAATGAAATCCCAACTATGTTGGCACCCCATATGCTCGACAATCATATGCGCCGCTAACCTGACTCCCAAGAGGTACCACCGTTGGCAAGTTTTCAACCATACAGTTCAAACACAAAACAGCAAAAGCCAACACCCACAAAAACAACCAAATTTGGTCTTATTCTGATTACAATGATCCTTAATTAAAATGAAACTCCATAGGTGAAATGTAGTAGTATCCATCAGCATATTCCTTCATTTTCCTCAGATTAAATGAACGTGTACCAAGGTCAGAAATCCTTCAAATGTGGCAGCACAAGATCCCAAAAGTGATGTGTAGATGAAAGGCCATAGCCGAGGCCTAAATCCATGACAGCATCAACCAAAAAGTGTTGAAAATGTAAGCCAGAGTGGAAGCCTAATCCATGACAGCATCGACCCCAAAAGTGCAGCAGAAGATATTGATGTGATCAGATAGTTAGATTTGCCATCAAAACAGAATCGCAATGGAACCTGGATAAGGCAGACACAGACACAAGAACAACCCCCAACTAGATGTAGAAACAAGACTGAAAGCCCAAGCCCAAGAAATTGAAGAGGGACAACCCAACTCAGAAAAGACTACCTGGCGTGCTCACCAACCCCAAAACAAAAAAGCCCACCTGGTGTTCTGCCCAAGCCCAAAACCAAAAAAACTAAAAACAACTTTCCTTAGGAAAGAGACCCAACCTGATTGGAAAAACTTATTTAAGGATCCTCCATAAATAAGATTTACGGTGCTCAAAACTGTTTTGGACGGTCTGTGTTTAAAACAAACTATTATCGGTCAGAAATAATTATTACCGGTCAAAGTTTAAATCCGTATCTCAATCATTTTTTACTGAAATAGATGGATGTGATTGCGCCGAGCCGTGAATAATTTTCTCTCCAACGTAATACTCCCCCACCAAATATACAATTTCACAAGACTAGTAAAAAAATTACTAACTACCAAAAAGAAAGAGACCCACCCAGACACAAGAGAAGAAAGAATAAAAAACATAAGACTATTCCAACGCCATGAGCACATAACCAAAGACACATGAGAAGCACACCCACAAAACAGGAACACAGTCCAACAGTAACAGATTGCAGCATCAATGAAGCTTTTTAACCTGAAAATAAAGGCATCCACAGTGTAATCTTTGTCCCAAGTTTTAGTTTTGACCCAGAGAGCCGCCCTTATCTTGATAGTTTCTTGCACTTCACCCCAATTAAAGTACTTGTGATCAAACGCAGTTTCATTTCTTGTAAGCCAGATGATTCATATGACTGCAAAGAGTATAGAATCGCAAACAATCCTCTTTTTTTTGGCTTTAAAGTTCCAGTCATCCCACCATTTGAATAATTCCTCCAGTGATTGAGGTAAGGCTCATTGAGGGTGTGTTCTAGATTTCCCCTTAAATAATAAGTACTTATTTACAATTTTTAAGCTTAAACTGAAATTAAAAAAAATATGCAATATAGATATTGTTTGATAGATTTCAATAAGATCTATCAAACCCTAAAAAAAAATTAATCGTAAGCCCATTATTTTTAAACTTGAAAATAGATTTTTATTTTTTAAGTACTTATCTGAGAAAGCAGAACGGGGCCTGAGCACCCCACCAAGATAGATCAACCAACCGAAGCATTGGACTCTATAAGGTGCTGCATTTCTCCAGATAAGATCAAAGGTTTTGTCAGGAGTGGAGGAGTACTAAGCTCTGAATAAGTTGTAAAAAGATTTGACTGAGAAAACATTAATTTGAGTTGCAACCAACCCAAGATAAATCTATCCGACCTATCCTCACTTGCAACCACCCCAGAAGCATTTAGAAAATTAGATAGTGAGAACCCTTTTCCCAATCATACACCGGTTGCTTCTAAAGAGAAAGTTCCATTAACTAAGTGCAGCTTTCCCTGCCAGAACATCACCCGAACTTTCCTCTTTGTAACAGATAACTCTGAAAAGATTAATTATGCTGCAAACACAGGCTTGCTTGTATTAATTAACCCACCCATATTTTCATGTGAACGATGACACGACAAAATGCAACAATTTGTAATCCAAAATTTTTAGAGAAAACGGCCACTTAGTGATAATTGAAAGAACAGGAGAAATTACGCGGCTTCCGCGACAGCGCAGTGCCTTGACGAATTGAACTACTCAAGGCTGGGTTTTGACTTCACCGACAATCGTCAACTAGAAATTCGTGTCTCCACTGGATCTTCTTACCGGATGACAACAGTATTATTCCCAATTTCCCAGGGCTGACCGATAAACATTCACTAGAAACTAGGCGGAAAAAAAAAATTAAAGAACTCACCGAGATGGTGTGAAGGCTCTGGGCTCGTGTGGAAACTCGTTTACTATTTCAAACGGAATTAAACCTATTGCAGAAGAAGACCCAGAAGCCATTGGGGCTCAGGCCGCCATTGAAACTGTTCTGGGTATTTCTCACATGGAGGACAGGTTGGCAGCCCTTGGGTTTTCTTTCAGTTGACCTTGCATCAATGCGACAACTGTTTTTGGACAACTCGATCATTTTTCCCAACTCAACCATCATCTCTCTCTCTCTGTACATATATATCTCAGTTCAAATAACGGTAGATACACAAAACTGAACAGTGATCACTCTCTCGCTTTTCACTATGGCCACTTCCATTTTCTTCTGTCTACAATTGCTCTGCTTCGCCTTCACAGTCATCCGAACGCGTGCCCAGCCCCCGGGCACGTGGGAACTCCTGGTGCAGAACGCCGGCATTGCCTCTATGCACACCGCAGTCACCCGGTGGAACACCGTCGTCCTTGTAGTGCTAAATCAGAGTTAAACCAACAAACACAAACACACAAAACATAGAGAAACACAAGGATTTGCGTAGATTCCCAATAATAGGGTACGTCCACGGAGGGGCAGCGGATTCACTATACTTATTGGAGGAGTATTACAACAATAACTCAAACTCACACAGTATTGCCTCACAATCCACTCGTGTATCACTCTCTGTTCTCTGATTTCTGCTACAAAACTCTAAACCAAAGGTCTCTATTTAGAACCAGCTGAGATCCTGTTCATTTGCCACAGAAGTCTCCCTTCATTTATTCCAAAGGAGGTTGAAGGATACTGGAGGATATCAGATGAAGATTTGGGAGGCTCCTTGTCTGCTGAGTAAATGCAAGCGTGGGTTGGAGCCACAAAAGTCAACAATCTCCACCTTGGCGACAATCATTGAATCAACACTGCCCCTCTGCGCCCTTAGGCGCGCACTGCTCGAGAGATGTTGATCAAGTCCAAGCAATGTTGGAACTTGATCCCTGTAACCACTTTGGTGAGCATATCCGCAGGGTTATCTGCAGTTGGAATCTTCTGAAGAAGAACATCCCCTTCCTCTACAATCTCCCTGATGAAATGAAACCGTACATCGATATGCTTGGTGCGGGAATGGTGAACTTGGTTTTTCGCCAAACAGATGGCACTCTGACTGTCGCAAAAAACCTCCACGTTTTTCTGAACAATTCCCAAGTCCTCAATCAAACCATGTACCCAAATAGCTTCCTTGAAAGCCTCTGTCACTGCCATATACTCTGCCTCTGTAGTAGACAAAGCCACCGTTGACTATAACGTTGACCTCCAACTATTTGGCCCTCCGGCAAGTGTAAACACATACCTTGTAGTCGACCGTCGCTTATCTAGGTCACCAGCATAATCGGAATCCACGTAACCAACCAAATGCTGACCAAGTTTTTTGTTTCTCTCGTACTTTAATCCAACATCCACAGTACCCTGAAGATACCGTAGAATCCATTTCACAGCCTGCCAGTGCTCTTTCCCTGGATTGTGCATGTATTGGCTAACCATGCTAACTGCGTGTGAAATATCTGGCCTCGTACAGACCATAGCATACATCAAAGCTCCCACTGCATTGGCATAGGGAACTTGGGCCATTTGCTTCCGTTCGTCTTCCATCTGTGGCGACATCGATGCACTAAGTTTAAAATGAGCGGCCAAAGGTGTACTGACAGGTTTGGTTTTCCCGTCAATCCCAAATCTCTGCAACACTCGCTTCAGATACTGCGTCTGAGTTAAACAAACTGTGTCTTTCGCCTTGTCCCGCTGAATTTCCATGCCAAGTATTTTCATTGCCTTGCCGAGATCCTTCATGTTAAACTCCTTACTGAGTTGAGCCTTCAGTCTGTCAATCTCCACCTTGCTCTTACATGCAATCAGCATGTCATCTACATATAAGAGCAAATAGACAAATGATCCATCTGGGAGTTTGCAAAAGTAAACATAATGGTCAAAGTGACTTCTTGTGTACCCTTGCTCCATCACAAACCGATCGAAGCACTTGTACCACTGTCTCGGCGACTCTTTCAACCCGTATAGCGACTTCTTCAGTTTACAAGCCCAATTCTCCTTTCCTGCAATTCTGTAACCATCTGGTTGAGCCATATAGATCTCCTCATCCAGATCTCCGTGTAGAAAAGCGGTCTTGACATCGAGTTGGGCTAACTCAAGGTCAAACTGTGCTACCAATGCCAGCAAGATCCTGATCGACGAATGTTTGACGACAGGGGAGAACACCTCGTTTTAGTCGATCCCTTCCGTCTGTGCGTAACCTTTGGCTACTAATCTTGCTTTGAACCTGACTTTCTCAGATCCTGTACCTTCCTTCTTCGCATAAACCCACTTGCAGCTAATAGATTTCTTGCCCTTGGGAATTTGAACCAAATCCCAAGTCTGATTCTTGGACAGTGAACCCATCTCCTTATCCATCGCCTCTTTCCACTTGTTACTTTCTGTACACTGCACTGCCACCCGATAAGTGGAGGGGACATCATCGTCTGTCACTGGAAGTGCATAAGCTACTGTATCAGCATATCGAGCAGGTTTCCGGATTTCCCGCCTTGCTCTGCTGGTTGCAATGGATTCTGGCTGCTGTGGTATTTCTTGTAATGGAGCCTCTTCTTTAGTAATGACATCTTGATCAACGGGTTGATCCTCAGGACGACTGACTGTCTGAACAGTCTTGGCTGGAACAAGGGGACTCTCAACCTCCGCCTGTTCTGAATGCTCCACCTGTTGCTGTGCATTCGACTCCACATTCTCCTTGGAAGGAACCTGCTGTAACATAGCAGATTCGTCGAAAGTACACTACAAGAAATTTTGCTTTTCCCGGCATTTTATAAATGCCGCTAAAAGTTAAAAAAATGCCGGTAAAGAGTATTACCGGCATTTGTTAGGTATTACCGGCATTTATTACATATGCCGTCTAGGAGAGTGTCGGTAAAAGTACAAATGCCGGGAAAGGTCTCTATAAATGCCGGGAATAGTGTACTCATTTGCGGCATTTGTACAAATGCCGGGAAAAACTATAACATATAAGACAAAATGCCACATGGGCACCACGTGTCCGCCACGTGGTGCTTATTTGTCGCCCACGTGTCCGCCACGTGGCGCTTGAGTGGCGCCCACGTGTCCGCCATGTGGCGCTTGAGTGGCGCCCACGTGGCACGCAAATTTTGTGGGGAAATTGTCCTCCCCAAGATTCGAACTCAAGACCTTCGGCTCGCGCGCGTGGGGGACTACCATCTAGGCTAGCCACCATATTGAGTCCCTTTGCACAAAGAAAAATATTTATATTATACGGAGAGTATTCCCGGCATTTTTTTCAACAAATGCCGGTAATAGTTTAACATTATTATTTTGGCGGAAAAAATTGACTTTTGCCGGCATTTTTTTAAACAAATGCCGGTAATAATGGCTTTTCCGTCATTAAGTAAAATGCCGGTAATAAAAATGCCGGGAATGACCATATTTCTTGTAGTGGTAACATCCCTGCTTAGAATCACCTTCTTAGACTCGGGACACCAAAGCCTGTATCCCTTAACGCCTGAAGTGAAACCCAAGAAAATAGCTTTCTTGACTCGTGGATCTAACTTAGACTCAGTTACATGATAGTAAGCAGAACAACCCCAAACATGTAACGAATCATAATCTGTAACTGGTTTCCCAAACCATACCTCCATCGGAGTCTTCCCTCCGATTGCTGCTGACGGGAAACGGTTGACAAGGTGGGAGGCATATTTAAGAGCCTCACCCCAGAATGCCTTGCTAAGCCCGGCATTGGACAACATGCACCGAACTTTCTCCACCAAAGTGCGATTCATGCGTTCTGCTACTCCATTCTGCTGCGGCGTCCCCACAACTGTGAAGTGTCTGACTATCCCCTCCTCCCGACAAACTTGGAGAAAAGGATCTGACTTGTACTCGCCACCGTTATCTGACCTCAGCTTCTTGATTTTCCTTCCTGTCTGCGTCTCCATCATTTTCTTCCACTGAAGGAAGATTGGAAGGACTTCATACTTGTGCCTCATGGTATAAACCCAAACACGTCTGGAGAAATCATTAATGAATGTCACGAACCATCGTTTGCCTCCCAAAGTTGCATTTTTGGTCGGTCCCCAAACATCTGAATGAACATAGTCAAGAATCCCCTCTGTGCGGTGAACTCCAGTGCCAAACTTGACTCGAGTCTGTTTGCTCAATATACAATGCTCACAGAAGCCAACTTTCCCTGTCTTGGCCCTTTTCAACAAGCCTTGCCTTATTAAACGCTGTAAGGCCTTCTCGCCAGCATGCCCTAGGCGCATGTGCCATAGCTTGGATGCATCGTCTTCATCTGAGCTGGTAGTAACGGCCGCTCTCCCTGTGACTGCGCAACCGTTTAGGAAATACAAGTTTCCTTTTCGGCTAACTTTCAACACAATGAGCGCCCCCTCGAACTATCTTTAGCACTCCACCCATCATTGTAATCTTGTAGCCTTTCACATCAAAGGCTCCAAGTGAAATGAGATTCTTCTTCAAGTCCGGAACATACCGAGCGTCTGTAAGCACCCTGATCGTCCCATCATGCAACTTCAAACGGATTGAACCTATCCCTTGTACTTTGCAGGCGGTGTTATCACCTAGCAAAACAACTCCTCCATCGAGATCTTAAAAACTCGAGAACTAGTCCCTGTTGGGACACATGTGGTAGGAACATCCCGAATCTAGTATCCACTCATCTGAATGGTTTGGTGATGATGAGACTAATAGTGCTGACTCTAGATCATCTTCTGTCTCCTCTACAACATTTGCAGCTGGTTGTTTGTTCGGACAGTCTTTCTTCCAGTGCCCCTTTTGACGACAAAGGGCACACTTATCTTTCCCCAATCTTCTTCTCTCTGCAGGTTGTCTCTCTACAGACTTCCCCCTTGATTTTGAGCGAGACCTTCTTCGCCCTCCACCTCCAGTCCTCCTGGTGTCGGTCCTGCCTCTTGTTGTCAAAGCTGATGCGGACGGGTCACGGTGAGCTTGCTGATCCCTCTTCCGTACCTCGTTATTCATCAAAGCATTTGAAACGTCATTAAACTTAATTTCTTCTTTACCGTACAATAAAGTAGTAGTCAAATGATCATAAGTATCAGGCAAGGAATTTAACAACAGTAAAGCTTTATCCTCATCTTCTATGGAAACGTCTAGATTTTGCAAATCTGCCAAAATCTTATTGAAATTGTTCAAGTGTTGGTTCATAGTCGTACCTTGGGCGTACTGGAACCTGTAGAGCTTCTTCTTGAGATACAACCGATTCTCAATACTCTTCGTCATGTACTTGTTCTCCAATTTCTCCCATAGCTAGCTCTTTAGCTAACGTTTCCTTCATCACGAAGTATTTCTGATCCTTCGTGAGACAAAGTCTGATGGTGCCACAAGCTTGGCGATTAAGCTTTATACAATCCTTGTCTGAAATGTCGTCCGGCCTCTCCTCCAACGTAATATCCAACTCTTGTTGATACAGAACATCCAAAACTTCGCATTGCCACATGCCGAAGTTACTCGTTCCGTCAAACTTCTCCACCTCGAACTTAGCATTGGAAACCGTATTCCTTTGCCCATAACTGCTCGAAGTTACCTTGGGCTGCTCGATATTCTTCTCTGCAGATGAAGAAACTTTCGAGGTCTCCTTAAAATCTTCTTCCGCCATTAGATCTCCTTAAACTCCACCCATGGGAATATCCGGTGCACAAAAAACGCCACAAACGCGCTTTTTAGCCAACCAACGGACAAAACACCAATGTCGGAGCTGAGTTGCGAAAAATAGAGTGTGGCGTTGGATCTGGAACGTCGAGAATAGTCAGGAACGACTACTTGCTTGCGCAAATCAAAGTTGAAACGGCTCTAAAATCGCAAAATAACACCTTTTGGAATATTCCTTGAATTAGAGAATATTCCCTCTAATTAGGACTGACTGGACTTGCTGACTCAGCACAAAATGCTGACTGGGCGCTGATGTGGTGCTGACTGGATTTTCAACCTTCTGGACCGATGATGTCACGCTGACATAAACATCTCAAGGGGAGCCTGTAGTACTGGATACTTTTCCTTGGCAGTACTGGATACTTTTCCTTGGCTTTGACTAGTCAAAAAAACAGGTGCCCTTTACAGAGGTATTAAGGGAAACATAACTCTGTTTTCTGAAAAGAAAAATCAGATCCGGCGAGCAGCAGCTTTCTTCACTCTCCACCGTCGAACGGACCGTTTGAAGGCTATATTGATCCGTTCGCGATGATTCTTGCGCCAATTTCTTCGTCTCGACAAGATGCACAAGACTTAGTGGTCAGATCTATTTTCTGATCACTTTTCCAGTTCTGCATTTTCTGGACAGAACTTCGTTGTACACGCGCATCCATCGAACAGACCGTGCTGCTACTGTGGACCTCCGTTGACAACGGGCCTTGGTGCGTTGGAATCGTCTCGCGAGGACGCACGAGACTCAGTGCTCAAACTGAGTTGAGGATCAGAAATTCGTGTCTGATTTTCGGATAGAGACCTTGAAATAGAGACAGGTTTGTGTTCTTGGTAGCCACTACACTGCTCTGATTCCAATTGTAGTGCTAAATCAGAGTTAAACCAACAAACACAAACACACATAACACAGAAAAACACAAGGATTTACGTGGTTCCCCAATAATAAGGTACGTCCACGGAGGGGCAGCGGATTCACTATACTTACTGGAGGAGTATTACAACAATAACTCAAACTCACACAGTATTGCCTCACAATCCACTTGTGTATCACTCTCTGTTCTCTGATTTCTAATACAAAACTCTGAACCAAAGGTCTCATTTATAGCCAGCTGAGATCCTGTTCATTTGCCACGAAGTCTCCCTTCATTTATTCCAAAGGAGGCTGAAGGATACTGGAGGATATTAGATGAAGATTTGGGAGGCTCCTTGTCTGCTAAGTAAATTCAAGCGTGGGTTGGAGCCACAAAAGTCAACAGTCCTTATCGACAGGACTGACATTGGTGCGTCCAATTTATCCCTCCCAAACGGCGTATGCCGCATCGACCCAAACGACCTGGCTTTAACGACTGATTGCTATGCCCACTCCGCTCTCCTCGACCTCGAAACCAACACAATCCGTCCCCTCATGATCCTCACCGACACTTGGTGCTCCTCGGGCCAATTCCTCCCTGACGGCACCCTACTCGATTCCGGCGGCTGGAACGACGGCAACACCAAGTTTCGAACATTCACCCCTGCATAAACACTTCCTCTTGCGATTGGGAAGAGCTCCCAAACACCACGTCACTGTACCAAGGGCGATGGAATGCTACCAACAAGATACTCCCCGATGGATCTATCATAATAGTCGGGGGCAACGGCATCAGCAGCGTGGAGTATTACCCACCGAAACCTGGCGGCGCAATCAATTTCCCATTCCTCGCCAATGCAGGAGACAACGAGGGGAATAATATGTATCCATACGTTCACATTCTCCCTCAAGGAAATCTGTTTATATTTGCAAACAATCAATCTATGTTATACGATTACGTTAATAATACTATCGTACTAGATTTTCCTCAGTTGGAGGGGGGCCAAGTAGTTACCCGTCTATAGGATCCTCTGTCATGCTAGAATTGGAAGGGAATTATTCTACGGCCACAATCATCATTTGTGGTGGGGCCCAGCATGACGCCTTTAATAATCAGAGTGTGAATAGTACGGCCAAGGGGAGTTGTGGGCGGATTGTGGCAACGGATCCCAACCCAGTTTGGGAGATGGAGGAAATTCCGTTAGTTCGGATAATGGGGGACATGGTAATGCTACCAACAGGAGATGTATTAATCATCAATGGGGCTCAAGCAGGGTCGCAAGGGTACGGATTGGCAACAAACCCATGTTTGAATCCGATTCTATATATACCAACCTGACCAACCTGAGGGATCCCGGTTTATGACGCTAAACCCCGGTTCAATCCCCAGATTATACCACTCGACCGCGAATTATTGCCCGATGGGAGAGTTTTGCTTGCCTGAAGTAACATGCATTACTACTACACTTTTGACGGGGATTTTCCGACGGAGCTTAGAATCGAGGCGTTTTCGCCGGAGTATTTGGCGGCAAACAACATGAATTTGAGGCCAGTGGTGACAAAGACGCCAAAGATGGTGCAGTATGGGAATCTTTACAATGTGTATGTAACAGTGTCGTTGCCAGTATTAGAAGACTGCGAGGTGGAGGTGAATTTTGCAAGTGCGCCTTTCGCTACCCATTCCTTTTCGCAAGGGCAGAGATTGGTAAAGTTGGGTGTCACTCGTGTCGTGTCGCAAGTTAATGGAGAGTACATGATCGTGTTTCAGGTGACGCCCAATGGGATGGTGGTGCCGCCAGGGTATTATATGATGTTTGTTGTTAACCAGGGAGTGCCGAGTGTCGCTCGTTGGGTCCAATTGACCTCCTAATTTTCGAATGTTGGTTTTTCATTTTTTAAATTCATCTATACCTTCTGTTCCATATATGATGTTTTCAAAAACAAATTTTGAGAGAGTGATAAAACACATTTGCTTTTAAGATTTGGTTTCCCTCATGCATTCGCAGAAAGATAGAAATGGGGTACTTGTCCAATGCTTTTAGTTCCATTGCTAGTTGATTGATTACTGTACCATGGACTTTTCCAAAAAAAAAAAATGTTAATAATTCAAGAATGGGTGCCCTTCCAAGATTGTATTCGGGTGAAAATCTGTTATTGCAATATGGCTTGATCTATATTTCGGAGATAATTTGTAGATGTCATATGATTTTTGTAAATGGATATGCTTCTTCCATTGAAAAAAAAAAAAAAAGATTTTCTGTGCGTCTATAATATCAATGGTAGAAGTTAATTGACGTCGCCTTTCAGTTGGGAAATGAAATTCCAATTTTCGCCTTTCAGGCTCTGAACCAAGAGGGAATTTCTTTTCCTGACTTTATCATTTCTGATTGTTTAGAACTTGTTACGTTATTCTCCTCTTGTATTTTTTGTCATGTTAACGTCCCGGGTAGCTCATGTGTTAGCTAAGTAATCCCTATTAGGTGCCCAATTGGAAGATTGGGGTCCTGTCTCTCAAAAACTTCTTAATTTGGCCCTTGCTGATATGGGTCTTCGGACCGCGCCTCTACTTAAATAAAATTTCGCTTCTTTCGTGTTAAAAGAAAAACTGTGAAACCCTGAGTCCGTCACTATTTTGGTAGGTTCTGATTTTATTATTTAGTAGTTTAATGGGCACTTAAATACTAGTCCTTCACATGCAGGCACTTATGTTTCATCCCGATCACTTTTAGAAGTTTAGTTTTTATCCCGAAATTTGAATACCCCGTAATTGCCCTTGTTTCATTAGATACCTTATTTTTTAACTCAGGTGTTTGGGCCAGTTTATGCGCACCTCACATAATTCTAGGGAACCAATCCCACGGCCTACTTCTTGGGGTCCCAATTAAAACCAGAGTAAAACTCCATGTGTACTGGCCCCAAATAAATTGATATCACCCTTGGTTTGAACCTAAAATCTTAAAAAAGAGCAAACACTAAGTCTCAAGTCTTGACCACTATACTAACCCCATGGGGTTTACAAGTGTTCATTTAACAAAAGAATTTTACATGAAAGTCAAATATTTGGTGTTCTTTTCTCAAAGTTCTTTATTTTGATTCAATGACTAGCAAGGATAATGTGTTTTTCAATACTCTAGACTATAAATGAAAAAAGCATGGTAATGTACATAGTTTATTTGGGTCTCTAGGCCTACCCTCTTTGATACCTTTTAGCTTTGATTTGGAGGACATGGTTCCGCGCGCAGCAAAATGTCCTCTTGCACCTCGGTTTTTGGAGATATAGAGAGGCTACTGTTTCAATGGTAATCTGAAAGCAGTCACTTTGTGAATATATTGCTAAAAGTTAGGTTTGTCTCTAATCCCTCCCCGTCTATATCTCAATGATTGGGGACGAGATGAGTTCTGTTGTTATTGCAGTAATGACTAGCTATGGATAAAATTTACATAGCAAAAAAAAAATACTACTGATAAAATTAAATCTGGGAACTAATTAAGTAATTGACCACCACATTCTTCAAGATAAATTTACTACCATAACATTCACACTAAGAGCAGGTCTAATGGTTGGGCTATTTGGCACAAGCCATTTCCATAAAATGGCCAAAAAAATGGCAATGGTAGAACCAATTAATGGTGCATTGCCATTTGCAGAGCAATTTTTTTACAATTTCCCTTGTATCATTTTCCTAACTAACTTTCACCGATCAACTATCACACTGCTCACTTGTAGTGAATCAAGTGCAATTTAATTCCATTACGAGTGCAATATTCTTGGGCAAATGTGCAAGAATATTATCCTCACAAAACAATGTTTTCATTTCCCACTACAAAATTTGAATTAGACATCTCAAGGCCACCCAACTTGTCCTCATTGTTCAAATTGCAATGCTATTTGATAGAAGGAGCAAACAATGCTCCTTTAATAAAAAATTGAAATACCATTTGACCACACACTACCCACTTGTTCTGAATTGGTTGCAATTTTGTTCCATTAAGAGTGCAATATTCTTGACCAAAGGTGCAAAAATGTTAACCTCACAGAGCAATATTCTTCAGCACGTTGTGACTCCTGCTGTGTTCAGAATGTTGTGCACGTAGCATTTTTGTTTCATAAATCCCTTCAACCCCCAAAACCAATTCACAAATATTCCCTTCAACCCACAAATCCACAAATCGATGTCCATCTAAAACCCAATTGCTCTGGTGATGGGAATGGGAATGGCTCCGGATCTATTCTTACTTTGGCGACAGAAGTGGCTCCAGTGACAGTAACTGTGGGTCGACTTCTCTCTCTCAAGCGCGCACACAAACACACCACACACAACAGTTTTGCCAGGAAGAAGACTTGAGTGAAGGATCGTCGGTTGGTTTTTGATGATGTTGCAAAAATGGCCCTGCCATTTTGGGTGCCATTTTTTTTGTTGAAAATGGCTGAAAAAAATGGCCTCCCATTTGGGTAGGGTTTTATGTCAATTGTGCCATTTTTTGGGAATGGCTTGAGCCATTTCGGCACCACTGGACTTGCTCTAAAAGAGGAGTAGTATGGGTCCATAACATAACTATTAATACATCATTAGGGAATTCATCATTTTTATGTTATTTTGAAAATTCATCTTTCATTAGCGAATTCATTATATTGGGTGGCACATATTTATACAGGCATGGCCCTAATTTGCAAGGCCTTTAGGGACCGGATATTTTTTTTTACAGTATAAAATTGGTTGATAATGAGTAACTCATTTAGAGACGGCAATTATTAATAGCTAAAAGAGGTTATGGAACTTTAGGGACTAAATCTGCAATGCCTTTAGAAACCAAATTTTGTGTCCTGAAAACAAAATCACCAGGCACAAGTTGTGCATTATGTCCTTGATGCTCGCCCCATAAGCAACAAACCCATAGTATGCTAGCAAAAAGTGATTTCAAACCTTCTCATATGAAATAATGTCCCAAATCTCTTTACCAACCAAAATTTTGGCTTTTGCTACCAATATATGATTGGTCCCTATAACCATTATTTTGTTTTAGTGGGCCTCTCGTTGGGAATTTTTTAAACATTGAAATTCATTTTGAATTTGGCTAAATGGGTATAAGAAAGCAAATAAGTGTTTGTCTTTCATGAATTAACATATTTGAAATATCTCAAGGAAGCCAAAAATTCAAAACCTTGGGATTGCTGAAGGGTTTGCCCATTCCTTAACTTCAGTGCCTTGACATTAGTCGAGTGTAGCTGGTCCGGAGACATCCGACTTTGTAAAGTAAAAACCACTACTTCTTGTAGTACATTTTCTTATTGGAATGAAGTCATTAACTTGTATGTAGTTGGTGAATTGAATAATGGAGACATCGTCACTCAATCCATCCATCCAATCTGTTCCAAAAATATAGTAATAGTTGATTGGTATTTGGTACTCCATCAACGGCAATGATAAGATAGTGTAAGCGACGTGTGCTATTTTCATAGTAAACAAGTCTCTGTTTTGGTTCCGGGGAATGCTAGGTACAAAGAAAAATTTTATCCCGAAGTACCCCGAAAGCAGCAATTAATGGTTGAGATTCACTTTGATGTGTGTGACATAATCATCAAAGTGATTCTCAACTATTGATTGCTGTTTTCGGGGTACTTTCGGAGTAAATTTGTTTTGTACCTAGCATTTCTGATTCCAAAAACATTCCCTTTGATTCCCGCAAGAATCCAACTCTCTTCTCTGTATCCTAAAACATTAGGGGCATTTCAGTTGACATTCCCCTCACTCTCTCTGTCTCTCCCCACCAAACAACAGCGACAGGTTGGCGGTCGTTGGGTTTTATTATTGCCTATATATACGAGTTCAAAAAACGGTAGACACACACATCTAAACACTCTCTCGCTTAATTTCAGTACTATATATGGCCGCTCCCATTTCCTTCTGTCTACAATTCCTTTGCTTCGCCATAACAATCGTCGGAACACGTGCCCAGGGGGGCACCTGGGAAGTCATTGTGGAAGACGCTGGCATTGCTGCCATGCACGCCGCCGTCACCCCGTACAACACCGTCGTCCTGCTCGACCGGACTGACATCGGCCCGTCCAATATAACACTCCCAAACGGCGAATACCGCAACGACACAAACGACCTGGGTCCACAGCCGGATTACACTGCCCACTCCGTTCTCCTTGACCTCAACACCAACACGGTCCGTCCCCTGATGATCCAAACCGACATGTGGTGCTCCTCGGGCCAATTCCTCCCTAACGGCACCCTCCTCCAATCCGGCGGCTGGAACGATGGCTCCAACAAGTTCCGAATGTTCACCCCCTGCGAACCCGATTCCTTATGCGATTGGTATGAGCTTCCAAACATAAATTTGTTCGAGTGGCGTTGGTATGCCACGAATCAGATACTCCCCGACGGTTCTATCATTATAGTCGGGGGTGTCGGCGGCAACACCTTAGAGTATTACCCACAGAGACCTGACGGCACGGTCAGTTTCCCGTTCCTCGCCAATGTGGGAGACAACCAAGGGGCTAACCTGTATCCATACATTCACCTTCTCCCTCAAGGAAATTTGTTTATATTTGCTAACAATCAGTCTGTGCTATACGATTACAATAGTAACATGATTGTAAAAACTTTTCCTCAGCTAGAGGGGGGCCCACGTAACTATCCGTCTGTAGGATCCTCTGCCATGCTGGCATTGGAAGGGGACTATCCCGCGGCCACAATTGTCATTTGCGGTGGGGCCCAATACGATGCCTACATGAATAATAGTGTAAATCTACCGGCCAAAGGGAGTTGCGGGCGGATAGTGGCGACTGATCCCAACCCTACTTGGGAGATGGATACCATGCCGTTTGTTTGAAACATGGGGGAAATGGTGATGCTACCAACAGGGGACTTAATAATCATTAACGGGGCTCAAGCGGGGTCGCAAGGGTTCGGATTGGCAACTGACCCAGCTTTGAACCCGGTTCTATACCAACCAAAAAAACCTTTGGGTTCCTGCTTTACAACCTTAAACCCCACTACAATCCCTAGATTGTACCACTCGACCGCAAATTTATTGCCTGACGGGAGAATTTTGCTCGCCGGAAGTAACACGCATTGGGCATACACGTGGGTTCAGCCTTTCCCGACAGAGCTGAGAATCGAGGCATTTTCGCCAGATTATTTGGACATGGTGTATTTGAGGCCGGTGGTGGTGGAGCCGCCAGAGACGATGTCGTACGGGAAGAATTTCGAGTTGCTTGTAACGGTGCCATCACTGGGGAAGAGGAAAAGGAAGATAGTGGAAGTGAATATTGCGAGTGCACCTTTCTCTACGCATTCGTTTTCCCAGGGGCAGAGATTGGTAAAGTTGGTCACTAGTGTAATGAAAGGTAATAAACAACTCAACATTGGGTGTATGGCACCGCCTAATGGGATGGTGGCACCGCCAGGATATTATATGATGTTTGTGGTTATCGGAGGCGTGCCGAGTGTTGCTAGTTGGGTCCAATTGATCTCCTAATTTTCAAATGTTGGTCTTCATTTATTTTTTTTACTTATTTCTATATTGTTCTTTCCATAATATATATTTTCAAGCACATATTCTGAAAACGTTCTTTTATTTTTTTGCTTATTTCTATATTGTTCTTTCCATAATATTTTCAAGCACATATTCTGAAGCTCAAATTAAATCACTCTCTCTCCTCTGACTCCTACACTCTCTCTCCAAATTTGAGCAATCCAAAATTGAAATCGAAATAGATTGTCCAGATGCACCGAGCGGGCACAACGTAGTATCTACTCGGCACTGAAAAAAATTTCCGCAATAAGATAAGGAAAAGTTGTACTTGTCCATTTTTAGTTCCGTTGCTAGTTGATTGTAAACTGTACCACAAACTTTTCTAAAAACTCCAACGCAGAGGGAGCAGAAGTGAACCGATTGGAGGAGCGAGGCGTGGTCTGGCCGGAACTGAAGGAGATGTCAGTGCCTTCACAAAAATTGGGGCACGTTCCGGGCGATCTGTATATTGATCAAGCGAGGCGTAAGTGTAGAGTGAACAATGGTAGATTAGGGTGTGTTATGGAAATGTAGTCCCACATTGTTTTCGAGTGAAATGTGTGAATATAATATATTAGGGCCTCTCAACTCCTTACCAATTGGTTTCAAGATGGATATAAGTTTCAAATTAATGATATCAGAGCGGAGTCCATTCCACCTCACATTTTAAAAATTCATCATCCACAGCCTACGATGACAGACCAGTAAAAATGTTGCACGATGATAAATCCAAAAAAATGACACATGACAGACTACAGACGTGGCAACTTGACGGATATGTTAAGGAAATATAGTCTCACATTACTTGAGAGTAGAACAAGCAATCACTTAACATAACGTTTGGACCTCCATTCAAAGTTTCCATAGGTGGAAGGATTTGTGTTTTTGAGAGAGAGAGAGAGAGATGTATTAGATAGTTTGAAATCCTTATCTCACTTGACAGCTTGACGGCTGGGATTGTGACAGCAACCTAGGCCCCGTTTAGATGACAAGAAAAGATGAGAAAACCTATTCTTCCATAAATTTTGGCATGATCGCTTACCATGAAACTAGTGGGAATCATAAAATTACTTTTCCCTCCAGGACTCACTTTCCCTTAAAATGAATCTTGCCAAAAGGTAAGAATTTATTTTTCTGGGAAAGTTTCCTCTCATCTGAAAGCACTTCGGTCCTCAGGCAAATATCATTTTTTCAAACTCTCCTTATCTCAGTTGACTTGACATTCAAATTATCTTTTCCTAGATAATTTGTTTCTTTAAAATATTTTTTTCCCGAGAAAGAGTAAGAAATAAGTTTTTTTTGAACGTATGTTTTTTTTAATCTTAATTTTATGTTCCAATTTATTTGTATGGACTGAATAATTAACCATTCTTAGTTGAAATTTGAGATTTATTTTAAAAATCCTTTTAATTTATCTTTTATAGTGAATATGGTGATTGATCACTATGGTATAGTTCTTTTTTTGGTGGCTGATTGCAGAATTGCATGATGATTTAAATGATAACAATGTGTGTAGAAATTAATGATATATATACTCGTTTATGTAATATTTATAAGTCAATGTTTTTTCTATTACAACTTTTCATTAAAAAAGAATAAGTGTCATTACGTATATTATTTTCGAAAACATGGTGATTATTTATCTCATAAAGTTATTGAAAAATCAGGGTTCTCTAAAATCCGTAAAAACCCTAATAGTATGAAAGTGAATCACTAATTAATACTATCAATTAAAAACTATGGAAGCAAACAATCCCACAACGCAGAGATATACGTGAAAAACCCCTGAATGGGTAAAAACCACGGAAATGAATCAAATCACTATAATCATTATGCAGTTACAGATATACTTATCTAAACAATGTAAATCCTCACAATGTTCTAAGTACTACCTGCCGAGTTTCACGTACACCGCACCCAGTGATCTTGATCGCCAACGGCCTTGAGTCCACAAACCCTCCAATACACCTAATGAAAATAGCTCTCAAAAAATACTTGTTGCTTCAATTTCCATGCTGCAGCCGCACACTGTTATCACCGTGTATGTTTGTAGTATATGGCACAAGGCATCTAGCTTCCTCTCCTTTGCCGTGCATCTTTTCCTTTATTTATAAGCATGTGCTCCAAACCCTAGGAAGTAAATAATAAGTCCATAAATAGACCTCTTATTCACGCTGATTTTCTTTACAAAATAGAATGTGTCGATTGATAATCGATTGATCCGTCTTTGCCAAAAACTCCTCCTTATTAGGTCCCCTCCCAATTCCTTCAGCCTCCATGAGCACAATAACTCTCATTCACTCATTACAAAAATTATTGATTCCATTCCACTCCTAAAATAGACACTCTAAAAAATAATGAAATTTACAACTCGATATAAATATGTGTTTTGTTGTATGGAATTGCCAATACAAGAAGACTCCAGAATTTGGTTCTTACAGTTATTTTGTCCAAAGTTAGCCATTGCAAAAACAACTTTCCCACTATTTTCATTTTCTTGGTAAATGAACAAAAAAAAAATTTGGTTTTCCTGTAGAATTCCTTGTCAAATGAACACTTACAGGAAAATAAGTTTTCCTTTTCCTTAATTCACTTCAATTTACTTTTCACTGGATCTAAATTTTCTGCACAACTAAACAGAACCCTAGGGTTTAGGCTTTTGACAATTAGCCAACGTATTGAGCCCTTGAATTTGTTAGCAAATGTAATCTCATCCTTCTGATCTGCCACATAGGACAATTCTAAGAGAGACATTTTGCAAAATTATTATGTGTGATGTAATATAGATCTTAATTACCTTTAATAATTGGATTGTCAGTTATGAGAAATTGTAAACATATTTTCTCTCTCAGTCAGGGTATTATGCATTTAAGTTCCTATTGTATGCAATAATTAATTGCATATGTGGTTGGTTTTAAAACATGTTATAATTTGTGTGGGACTTTGATCAAATATCATCAGGTATATATACCATACACGTATTTTGAGAATATTTTTTATGTTTTATTTAGATCCGCAAAAGATAATACTATTATTACTATTGAAGCGGGAATAGATTACAACTTACCAAAGATTGGGCTAGAGACAAAAGGCATCGTTCCAGGAAATCCTATATCTCAATTATGTTGGCACCTAGACCCTTGACAATCATGTGTTGCTGAAAACCCCTTGGCAAAAAAAAAAAACAAAAACACACACACACAGGAAACAGCACTACCTTGTACTGATGGATTATTGGATTTAACCAACCAGCGGTGTCACGCTCACCGCTTTGTTTCACTGCTCAACATTCACCACTCAATATTTCACCGTCCGTCTCGACAATCAATTGTTCGAATTTTCATTTGGACGGTGAGATTAAAAGCGGTAGGGGGAGCAGTGAATTTTTAGCGGTGGGCATACAAACTTTCTATTAACCAGCTCCCGAGAATACTATTACATTGCCTTTACTGCATTCTATTCAGAATCCAACAAAAGCTACTTCAGGACTGATCATGTGCAAAAAAGGAATAGATTCAGGCAGCCCTTGCTTCACACAACAGAGCTGCTATATAAAACGTACAAATACTAGATAAATGATGCCCAATGCAATCACAGTCAATCCACTTCAACGTAACCTATGAAAATAAATCCTTTCAGGCCACAGCACATGACTCAAGACTCAAACAAGGATATATACAAAGAAAGACTGAACCTCACAAAAACAATAAGCATTCATAAGCCCAGAAATGAAAATCAGACCCCAAGAGAGGTATATCCCAACCAATGGCGGAGCTATGTTGAGGCTTGGAGGCACCAGTCCCCCGAGCTTCCAAGTTTTAAATTTTTTTTATTTTGTATATACTTGATTTTAAATATTATTGATAACTATATATTATAGCTACTTATAACCGATTTGAATTAGCCTAAAGAAAAAAATAAAATAATTGGTATACTCTAACTGCATTAGGCTAGAATCATTTAAATGTACAAATGTAATGTATTGGAAAATAAAAACTTTCTTTTTTGCTAAATAATAAGTATACGTTTTGATAAAAAATATATATATTTGTACAAAGCCGGCCCCCAGGGTAAAAATTTCGGCTCTGCCACTGATCCCAACTCCAAAGAGTAACACCCAACCTAAGACCAAAAATATCCAAAAACTAGTAAAAAAAAAAGAAAGATACAGCAAAGTAAGCTTTTACCTATATCGCCATCTTCATTTTGATGATATCCACCACCATTAATTAATTTCTTCCTCCCAACCTTCAAATTGTATTTCTGAACACCATCTGATTTATTTCTAACCAAATGGACCACAAAACAGCAAAGAAGCAGATTCGCCAACATACCATCTCGACAATTTTGAACGTATTGGGGAACCACGTACTGATCACTTGTTAGATCATAAATGTTTGGAAGGGTTTACCCAAACCACATCCCACCATTTCAATATGTTTGTCCAAACTGCCCAAGAGACAGTACAATGTAGCAGCAAGTGGACTGCCGTTTCAAACTCCGGCCAGATTGTGTAATGGGCATGTTCCAACCCCATCCATCACCTGCTACCCTGCTGTTCCTCTTGATAAGCTCACTACCAGTAGCAATCTTCTCTCGCATTGCTTGCATGCCAGACGAAAATTTCTACTTCGCAAAGACAAACATCTCTCTGACCTCATCCAAGCTATTTGATTTGCATTGAAAAGTGATTACTAGTATAATTAAATGGTCTAAATTCGATAATTCCCAAAAAGGTACCTAGCAGATGGAGCAACAATGCTCTGGTATCCACAAACACAACTCTCTTTTTCAATCCTCGAAACTGCCATAAAGGCCCACAAACGTAACTTTGGCAACTCCATTTTAGCAATACTGGGTGGACTTGCTCTAAGAGAATGGCCGAATGGGTAACCGATTGGCTAATTATTCGTTGTGTTTGTTGGGCATCTCTCAAATGAACGGTGGTATCGATCCCGATATATTGGCTTATCGAGGATTCTTTAGCAGTGCAGCAAAATTCTTTGGCCCCACAGTGGAAAGATAAACTAAACTTTTGCTCCATATAGGTGAAACTATGACAGTAATTAAACGAAAATGGATTTCTATTTAGATAAAGTCATGGGACAGCATTAGGGATGGAGCTAGGGAGGGTTAGTAGGGGCTATCGCCACAGCCCCCCACCCCCCTACAATTTTTAAAAAAAGCATCATAAAAAATAAAAATCTGGACAGCATAATTGTTGGACTTCATTGGAAGAGTGGAATCAAAGTGAGAATTAGTAAGAAAGTAGAGATTAATTACATAGCTTAAGCTTCAGAGAATACATACACAAATAAGAAAGAATTTAGCTTTACGAATTATGATGACTATCAAACAAATAATTAATTAAGAGCCATGGTTGGTTTGTTTGCTGGAATCATGTCCTTTGGTATGATTGGATTTGAGAATTTGAGTGCGTAGAGGGCGGGCGCTCCGTTGAATGAGACTGCCATCAAGGTAAATGAGAATATGAAGTATTTTTTCTTAATTTTGTAGAAAGCCAGAACGAAAATAGATGAACAACATTAGAAATTTGAATTACAGAACATAACAAATCAGGAACTGGAAACCGAACATATATAGAAACAGAAGTTGGAAATGATTATGCAAATTGATGTCCTTAAAATGCTTTAAACAGATTCGCCGCCTCACCGAAGTACTCTGGGAACAGCACTACGGTGCTCTCTTGCTCACTGGAACTCGAAGAGGAAAGGTCGATCGAAAATCGTTCTTGCAGAAGTTATGGAATTGTGAATTTTCGGTCTCAAAACTTTAAGTAAAGAGGCCCATTTTGTACACGAATTGGGAGACCTTAAAGTTGCTGTAGACTGAATTGGGCCATAATTAATTCAGGAATACCTTTTAGCCAGCTCTTCGATTTCGTGCGTCAGGGTGAATTTTAACCTGCATTATGTGTTGCAACTAAAGATGGTTCAGTTGGAGAGTCTAAGGTTCCACTTTTATTTTGGATCAAAGACAAAATGTGTATTTTCAAACGCCATCTAGACTATACCATGCGGTTTAGATATTTTGGGTCTATTTGGGGTCTGCGGTTTGCCTCAAATGCCGAACCGTACAATTCGCAGATACCCATCATTTCAGTCAGGAAGTATTGTCCCGTTACACTATTCACTATTTGTATGGGGAAGCACTACACCTACGTTAGAACTGAAGCTAAGGTCACGTAGCTTTAAACCAGTTCCGTTAAGGATCTAGCTGTAATTGATCTATCATAAAATTACAAACAACAATCCCCTTGATTAATCAGGATTCCAAATTCATAGAGTTAGCACATGCCTATAATGATCACATGCTTTTGATGGCATATAGAAAATTACATTCTTTCACTTTGTCTTGTACGTGGAGGATAATTTTCATTTTATTTTCATATAATGGAAATATATATATATATATATATATGTATGATACCACGTCATTTCTTTTCCAGGAATATTGTTCGAAAACAAAATATATCTCCGCCAGAAAGTATTGACATCGGCCCGTCCCATTTAAAGCTTTCTAAACCACCACTGCCGCATCGATCCACACGACGCCATTTTAATTAAAACGCCATTGCCACGCCCAGTGTTTACAATTCACAACACATTACCACGTCTCCTTTTCTCATAGTGCGAAGAATAATAATGTCTCCTTATAATTTAGTGCCGCTCGGGCACAATGTTCCACGTTCCTAATTAATTTGTCCTGAGCTCCGTACTAATTTATGATGAAAAAAAGATTAGACTAGTCCATATGTTAATTCGAATGGATCTCTTAGCTGTCTTGTTGACAAGGTTGTTCAAAAAACTAATCCAGACCCACGTTGGGAAGCTCATTATAGTAGTCCACATGTTATTCGAATGGATCTCTTAGCTGTCCTGATTATTGAGACATGGGAAGCTTGTCCAACAACGTCATGTACAACGTATCCAGTAAAACTTCCACTACTATAAAAAAAGATAAAGGCCTCGATCATTTGGTGTGATATTTCACTTTTAATCTCGCATTCAAAACCATAATCTATCAAGGTGTAACTAAAAGTCTCTATCTCTTAACCACAGAATAAAAACCGTGATTAAAACTGTAGCTAGAAACATAAAAATTGTAATTAAAAATGACAAAACTGTGACCTTTAATAGCTTAACATCTCAGTTTCATTATAAAATCGTGGTTGTTTAGAGATTAATAATCTCAATTTTTGAAAAAACCGAGATTAAAAGTGGAGTTTTTCTAAGGGAAAAAATCCCACTTTATTTCAATTATATATTGAAAAGTGTATGTGGTGTAGTTGGTTGAAGTGTAATTGAAATATTTAATATATAACATATGCGTTTAACATTAAAATATATTTCAAACATTATTTTGAACATTTAAATATTAAAATTATAAATTTTGATAAACATGAATGTTGTGGCACTTTGTATTATTGTTCAAACCCAATTTAAATTATCTCAATTAATGGAGTTTTGAGCATAGAGTTATACTCAAAATACATTTGGCGATGAAACGCAATCTTCATAAATTTTGTTACTAAAGGTATCCATTTGGTGACGAAATATATTTTAATCGCTAAAAGTACCCCATTTTTTGACGAAATATTTTTTTGTAAAATGGTTGAGAGTGACATTTATTTATGGGTATTGTGCCCGGAGTCGATTAAGGGGTAAGCGACTTTCAACTTTTCCTATATAAGAGCTTTCATCTCAAGTCCAAAAAAAATGTGATGTATTCTCTAACTTACGATCTTAGTTTCTAGATGATTGAGATTAAAGGTTCTTTTTATCTCAGTTTTTCCGAAATGAGATATATTCTTTCATATCCAATCTCAGTTTTTCAAAAACGAGATCAATTCTTTAAGTTACAATCTCACTTTTAGATTATTGAGATTAAAAAAACTCTTTCAACTCTGTTTTTTTTGAAATGAAATATATTCTCTCATATATAATCTCAATTTTTTTGATAATGAGATCTATTCTTCAAGTTATAATATCACTTTTTAGATTATTGAGATTAAAAAATCTTTTCATCTCAATTTTTTCATATAACTGAGATTAAAACTATAATCCATAACATTTTATTACGCTTTTACAAAAAGTGAAATCTTTTTAATTTTTGAACCGTGATCTTTATACTATTTTGTAGTAGTTTTCCAAAAATACCGGATATAAAGGCTCTCCCCAGCTTTTGAATTGGGGATGGTATTGTGCAAAGAGTTCATAGCATCATGCTGTGTGCATTTGGATCGTTGATTTCGGCAATCAACGATCCAGATTAAAAACAAACTTCTACCGACAAAACAAACTAGTTAGGCTGGGTTTTGGCTCAACCGACAATCATATTCAATTAGGAATTCGTATCGTCACTGATCTTCTCAGCGGATGACAACAGGATTAATATTCCGGGGGCAAACTGACCAATCAATCAATTCGTTGAGTATTTCAACAGTCCACATGCTCGACGACGAGTAGAAATCCATGGCGAGATAAATATATCTTCTGCTATTGCAAAGGAGACGAAACAAAGAAGAAGACCCAGAGGCCATTGAACCTACCTTTCACATGGAGGACAGGTTGGCGGCCCTTCTTTCAGTTGACCATCATATACCCGCCGCATGTCTTCTTGTTCGGAGCAAATGCACCCCTTTCACCATGGGCGCACACATTTTCACATTCTACTTCTCTCTCGCTCCCTCTTCCTATCTCTATTTATATCTCAGTTCAAATAACGGCAGATGACACACATACCTGAAAACTCTCTCTCTCTCTCTCTCACCCACCATGGGTGCACACATTTTCTTGTGTCTACAATTCCTCTGCTTGGCCTTCACAATCAGCCGAACAAGTGCCCACGACCTGGGCACGTGGGCAACCCTGGTTCAAAACGCCGGCATTTCCTCCAAGCACACTGCCGTCACCCCGTACAACAACGTCCTCCTCCTCGACCGGACTGACATCGGCCTGACCGAGTTAAGGCTCCCAGACGGCACATTCCGCAATAACGCAAACGACCATAGTTTACAGAACGATTGCTATGCCCAGTCCGCTGTCCTCGACCTCTACACCAACACAATCCGCCCCCTCGAGATCCTAACTGACACATGGTCCTCCTCGGGCCAGTTCCTCCCTAACGGCACCCTTCTCCACACTGGCGGCTTCAACGACGGCATCCAGAAGTTCCGAATGTTCACCCCCTGCGAAGCCGGTTCCCGGTGCAATTGGGTAGAGCTTGAAAACGTCCAGTTGTACAAAGGGCGTTCGTGGGCCACGAATCAGATACTCCCCGACGGTACTATTATAATAATTGGGGGCATCGGTGTCAACACCTTGGAGTTTTACCCACAGAAACCTGGCGGCGCGGTCAATTTCCCATTCCTTGGCCAAGCGGCAAATGGCCAGGGGGAAAAATTGTATCCATACGTTCACCTTCTCCCTCAAGGAAATTTGTTTATATTTCATGACACTCAAGCCGTGCTATACGATTACAATGCAAACGTGATTGTAACAACTTATCCTCAACTGCAGGGGGGCCCACGTAATTACCCATCTGCAGGATCCTCAATTATGTTGGCATTGGAAGGGGATTATTCCTCAGCTACAATCGTCATTTGCGGTGGGTCCCAGTACAATGCCAACCTTAATCAGACTACATATGAACCTGCCCAAGGGACTTGCGGGCGGATCGTGGCGACTGATCCCAACCCCTTTTGGGAGATGGATACAATGCCGCTTGTTCGGAACATGGGGGACATGGTGATGTTACCAACAGGAGACGTATTGATCATCAACGGAGCTCAGGTGGGGTCGCAAGGGTTCGGATTGGCAACGGACCCGTGTTTGACCCCGGTCCTATACGAACCCGACTTACCTTTGGGATCCCGATTTACCACACTAACTCCCGGTACAATCCCCAGACTATACCACTCGACTGCGAATTTATTACCCGACGGGAGAATTTTGGTTGCCGGAAGTAACATGCATTACTACTACACTTACACCGGGCAGTACCCGACGGAGCTGGCTATCGAGGCGTTTTCGCCGGGGTATTTGGCACCAGATAACGCAAATTTTCAGCCGCAGGTTGTTACAGCACCAACAACGGTTAGGTACGGGAAGTTTTTTGAGGTATTTATAACGGTGCCGACTTTGGTGGGTGGGACAGTGGCGGTGAATTTCGTAAGTGCACCTTTCACTACACATTCATTTTCACAAGGGCAGAGATTGGTAAGCTTGGCTATCACCGGTCCCCAGGCGAATGGTACTACGTACACAATTGGGTGTACATCGCCTCCCAGTGGGAATGTGGCACCGCCAAGTTACTATATGATGTTTGTGGTTAACAATGGAGTGCCAAGTGCCGCTAATTGGGTCCAGTTGACCGCCTAAACAACTGCTGGTGTATGCATATGTAAATGTATTCCAAGCGTCCTCGAATGTTGGTTTCCTTTTGTTATTGTTTGATAAAGCACATTTGTTGTTAAGAAAAAGTGGTCTATACTTGTCCAATTCTTTTAAGGGGAATTTAGAGTGCAGCCCCAAAAAGTAGGTTTGGACTTAATTTAGTCCTGACAAAAATATTTCTTCTTTAGTTTAGTCCTTTTTATTGACTTTTCATGTATTATTACTATTTTGCCCATTCTTCTTAACTTTTTGTGTACATATCCATTTTTAATAAAATTTATATTTTTAGAATCAACTCCTGACCCATATTATTTCGGACAAAAATACCCTTGGCTATGAGAACTGCCAATTCTCATAGCCATTTAACATAATATTTCGAACAAAAATATCTCTGCCAGTTCACATTGCCCGAGTTAACATATTATTTTAGACAAAAATACCCTTGAACTATGGCTATGAGAACTGAGGCTATGAGAGCTATATTTTTAGAATCAACCTGAATCATGTTATTTCGAACAAAAATACCCTTGGCTATGTGAACTGACTATGAGAACTATCAAGTCTCATAGTCAGATATATGAGAACTGTTCAGTTCTCATAGAGAATTGGTTATGTGAACTGAGCTATGAGAACTGGCTATGTGAACTACCAATTCTCATAGCCAGTTCTCTGAGAACTGCCAGTTTTCATAATCAGTTCTATGAGAATTGGCTATTAGACGTGACTGTTCTAATAGCGAACTAACTTTGTGAACTGGATTATGTGAACTGAAAAATGCACAATTCACATAGTCTTACAACACATTAAAATACACAATTCTCATAAAAAATATACAGTTCTCATAGAAAATATGCAATTCTCATAAAAAAATACACAGTTTTCATAGACTGTTCTCATAAAAAATAAAGAGATCTCATAGAAAATACACGCACGAACAAAAATTGAATAAAAACAAAAAAAGGTAATCAAAATCAAATATAGTTATAAATGTTTTCATCGCCATGTCTTAAAAAAATAATCAAAATAAAAAAGTAATAGTTCACATAGGAAATAAATTGATTTAAAATTAAGTTTTTAACTGTCAAGTCTCATAGTCAGTTCTATGAGAACTGACTATGCGAACTGAGTTATGAGAACTGGCTATATGAATTGTCAATTCTCATAGTCAATTTTATGAAAACTGACTGTTCTCATAGAAAACTAACTTTGTGAATTGATTATGAGAATTGGACTATGTGAACTGATTATGTGAACTAAAATACTAAAATACACAATTCTCATAGACAGTTCTCATGGACAGTTGTCATGGACAATACACAGTTCTCATAGAAAATACACAGTTCTCATAAAAAAATACACTGCTTTCATAGAAAAGTACAAAATTCTCATAGAAAATACACACAAACAAAAATTAGAAAAACAATAATAATAATCAAACACAAATCCATCCATATCACAGCTTATTTTTTTCTCCAAGGACAGAATATAGATTTAACATAGATTAACCGCCCAATATTTGATCAAACAAGGGAGATCACACTTTCACACACGGAATCAAACTCTACACATACAAACAAACAAAAATTTTAAAGTAAAATGTCGATTTTGAAGAAAGTCAGTAGGCCTCTGTCTCCTTGTGAGTTCTATGCAAAATGGAGTATTCTAGGTCCGATCTTCTTCATGTACCTTTTACCGCAGATGGAGTCCACCTAATATTCAATGAAATCCCCGAGGGATTTGAACCTGTACGATCACAACATCTAGAGCTATGTGAAAACTTGGATCTCAATGGGAGACGACCACAACGAGGAGCAAGATCGTGGAGATTAGAGAGATACCGACAGTGGCAATAACACAACGACGACGGCGATAAAATAGCGAATTCTCATCGGAGAGGAGTCGGCGACGGGTGGCGGCGGTCCATCGGGGCCAACTTTTGCAATGTATCCTTCATTGAATTCCATCTCCCACAGCCACAAACTCTAAAGAGAACATCGATCTTACACTCTGCCAAGAAAAAAATAGTAAGCATATCAAAGCAAGTGAGAAACCATCAAATATGCAGTTATATATTTATATACACACTTTCACAATATGAACAGCACAAAAGATTCATAATCCACCATTGCATAATCCTAAATAACACCACGAGTAAAGAAACATAGTGAAGAAATTGGCAAGACTCATCCACTGTTCTATAGTTGCATTTCAAGAATGAGCAAAAAGTGCATAAAAAATACTAAATTGATAGTTATCGAACAACATTTGTAATATAATCAGCTAGGAAAGGGAAAACAGTGGCATTAAGTCTTTTATCAAAAACACTTCAATCAAAGCCCTATCGAACATCATCTGATCTTGTCTTTACATTCAAACCAATCCGATTACTACAGCAAAGTGAATTGTCCGTGGTCCAAATTGCTAAAAACTCGGTGAGTGACTTCAAACAAAATATTAAGTTCACTACTACTTAAGCTCTAGCATTCTCAAAAAGCATCATCCATCTTTCAAAACTACACCACCACCTGCACTACAACAAACATGAGTTTTAATAGCTTTACTTTATAGCGTTCTTTAAATAAAGCTGTAATAGAGTTACACCTTCAGGCTTAGATAGCGTGCACGGAACTGTAGCGGAGCGGAAGATTTTCATAGCGTTCCTTTAAACTCAATTATAGCATTCAGTCAATTAAAAAGGCGCCGGTTCAAAAAAAAAAAAATTAAAAAGGCGCGAGTCCTTCGGCGGTAGGGAATTTTTAGACGCGAAAATACTTGGTGGGAAATCCCTTCTCTCTCTCCAATTTCGTACATATTGCAGTTCCAATTTTAAACCCTAACACACTCTCTATCTCTAAACTAGATGGACAGCCGCTGATTCCCATCCACTGGAAGATATGGTGCCGTGAGCTCATCCTCGGAAAACCTCACAAAAACAATCTTGCCAACCACTACCGTCTTCTCCTTCTCCACCTCCACGGTGCTGTGCCGAAAAATCAACATCGTTTTCTCAGAGAGAAAGGGCATCACGTTTTGATTTGTGTTCCACCCAAAGGTTTGGTCCTTTCTCCTCTATTTTTCCAACAATCTGATCTAAATGGATTTGTTCCTCTCTCTCTCTCTCTCTCTCTCTCTCTCTCACACACACACACACACACACACACACGTACACACACCCCCCGTCAATCTGCCATTAAACATCAGATTGAATCATCGCACTAACTCAGCCACTTCGAAATTAGGGTGAGAAGCTTTTGATCATGTACGATGCCACAAACCCAGTTGTAGAGTGAGAATCTTTCGAACATGCATAAACCCAGCGATTTTGAGAATGATTATCTTACGTATTTTACGGACATATATGTACGGTTAAGCAATTTTAGGGTTGGATTTTGGGGGTTTGTGATTCTGCATTTTTTATTAGAAATTAGGAGTTTTTTTTGGGTCTATGTGCTCTAAATGTTTTACCTTGTTTAAATCTCCATTTTATATACATAGTTTGCAGAGAATAGAGCATAATTTATTTTAAGTAACATAGGCTCCCACCCTACCTTTTGTGAAACAACTATAAAGAAAAACTTTGAAGTGGTCCACTAGTTGTGTTTTAATGGCTGGGTTCTAGTGTCCCTAAATTATTTGAGAGAATATAATATGCTTATTGATGTCGATGCACAAATATTGGTGTATTATTGTAAGTGCATGGATTAACCTTTGTTTCCTTGTTAATATCCTGACCTTCATCATTCTTCTGCTTCTTGATTCTGCAGTCAGAGAAGAATACATTCTGCACTGGAAAAAGTAAACAGCCCGTTCAAAGAGTGCTCAACAGGTTTGGCTGGGTATTTGATTTTTTCGTACATGCCTTACTTGCCTACATATGTACTATCTTGACATAGTGCCCAAGAGTGGATAGGTTGGTTGTTCTACAATAGTGCAACTTTAGAAGTCCACTGGTGATGCAAGGCAAAACTATGATTCGTAAAATAAACGTGCAACAAGTTTATGTAGTGTGTGTTTGTCTGAAGTTAATTAACTGATTGCTTGTTGGTTTTGTTAGAAAAGGGCTGCATAATTGGTCTTATTATAGACTAGAAGTTAACTAAATAAAGATATCTAATGTAAAAGAAAGGCTTCTTGGGATGAGGGGACAGAATCATATTCCATATTCCATATCAAAAGAACCAATAGGCAATAGATGAGAACGCTCATCATGGAATGGTGATCAGAATTTCTCTTTCTTAGTGCTCTGCCCCCTTGTGTAGTAAGGGAAACTTTGGAAGCTCCTAAGGCTCCACGCGCTTCGGTGATTCACTCGTATGACCGAATCAAACTTATATATTTAACCTACCCTTACTAACACTTTTCTTTTTTACCACTTATAATATGAAGACTGTGCCACGGCATCATGCCACCGTTCTTTATTTATACTACTAGATCTGGTACACGATGACAGCATGAACTGAACTTAAGAATTGGCTGAAACTACATAGCTAGTACTGTATAAGACTAGAGGGCTTTTGGGTTCTTCCAAGTTTGGCACACCAAAGTTTGTCTTTCCACCATATAAAAGTATGCTTTGTGGCTCGTGCACATGTTCAGTTGGATGTTGACCACCTTTATTAGTAAGCTGCTAACGTAAGGAGACGTGTTCAATATTTTCCTCTTCCATTGCCACAGTTTCCTTAGAGGGCATAAAGTGATGCAACAAGACAGACTGCCATAATCCAATGACATTTTCTATCTAAATAATTGCCGCCAATGCTAAGAACAAGCTCCATGGGTGAAATTAGATCCTCGAAGGGGTTGTAAGACATAATTTTTGGAATTGATGTAATATATTAACCAACAAGTTATCGGTTGCATTTTGTCCTAACCGCCTTTTGAAGCCACCTATACTACGATACATTAACACAGAGCTTCTGGCATAATTATTGTATTTCCAAGAACGGTAAATCAAATATAGTGTAGGACTCTTGACATAATCGTAGTACAAACTGAAAGATAACTAATGATCAATGAGGAGGCTTATTGATCATGTCTTCAGCTAGCGGCTGCATCAGTCTCCCCTAGTTGTAGAAAACTCATCCTTGATTCACATCTTGACTATTAACATTGCCACTAATTCCATGCTCAAGGGTTTCACTTGGGTTTTCCTTAACCACGTACATACTGTCGTGAAATTTCCAATAGGATAAGCACATGGTAGGAATGTGAAGTACTTGGTGAATACAATCTTGAATTGCAACCCTTTCATGCTTAATAACTCCAACCCATGAAGCACGAACACGTCGGAGGTCATATGCCAGTGTTAGCCACTTGCCAAACACAGTTTGGACACGTGTCCAACACTCAAATCAAGTGTACATTTGTTCTTCTTTTCTTTTTTATATGGACACTCATGAGGCACTCTAGAACATGGTCGGGACACATTAGAAAACTTTCAGGACACCTATGTACACTTAGGGTTTCGAGAAGTCTTCTTCGTGTGAGATAGATGATGGTTGATATATTAGACAAGTGAAGAGGGAACGCTGATTATTGGAACACTTTTTATTAGAATCTTTTATTTATTTATAGAGCATGTCAAAATGTTGTGTTGACTTATTGATGGACAAATCCTACACTAAGGACCATTAAATGAAACATGAGCATATATGGAGTGGCTTATTGGCTGAGCCTTTAATCATAGCTAGCTGCGAACTTCGGAAAGCAACTATTGACATCAACTACACTTGGTGTTTCTAGTCATATTTGTTGTACACATATAATTGTCATGATTTATCGGTTTGGAAGAAAGTAGCATTATTTGCACTTGTAAGGATGTGTAACACATTGCTAATCCATAGAGGTATCTTGGCAACAATATAATGGTTACATCTCTGACCTGGATACAGGACCCTCCTTAGGTTTTAACACTAAATGTATTTGCCTGCTGGGGAAAAGGGGCGGCAGTAAAGTAGTGGGAATGGTTCTTTGTCAATCAATTATGTCTTCGACTTCCGTCCTAAAGCCTTTCTCCTTCAGGGAAATCTCCTTCTACTAGTATGTGTATATCCCTCATGTTCAATCCTTGTGATGAAATGAATTACCTATTCCCTTTCTTGGTATAAGACTCATAATTATGTGGTAATATCTGTATATGGTATAATTCTTTCATATTTTATTTGATAAGCAATTCTTGTGGTTCTTTCACTGATATATAGGTTTTTCGGGATTCTTTCCCATATCCACTTGCCATATTAAAGGACAGTGAACACTGCTATGTTCCATCCAATACCCACTTGTTACTTAATACATTTAAC
This sequence comes from Rhododendron kiyosumense, assembly GCA_019656275.1. Lineage (NCBI taxonomy): Eukaryota > Viridiplantae > Streptophyta > Magnoliopsida > Ericales > Ericaceae > Rhododendron > Rhododendron kiyosumense. The sequence continues at coordinate 16,986 of BPLS01000387.1, read as the reverse complement.
AGAACACTATATCAGCAAACTTACTATTGGAAAGTGAATGGTGCAATGAAGAACGCCTAGTTATGGCAAGTGGCAACCATAAAGATATGTGTCCTCAATCTGAACATTTTATATGGAAATACCTTCAGGGGTATTTTTTTTTCCCTAGGAGTTGAATTTCAAGTTTCAGACTGTGGACATTTGAAGTCTAAAAGAGTGAAACTTGCCAAGAGTTAAAAGTTTTCCATAGCACCGATAATATTTTTTTCCCAACTCTTGTGACGTATGAACAATTGAATCCTTTTTTTTTTTTTCCTGATAAACCTTTCTGATTATGTTCAATGTACTTTTAACCATACTAATAGAGGGTAATTTCTAGGATTTTTTTGTTGGCATCGTTCGCGGTTATTGTTCCAAGACGAATGGACTTACCCTATCTTATAGGAGGAGATATTCCATCTTCTCCACATGTCTTACATGGCTTATTATGCTGATTATTACCTCTGAGTATATGTGCAATTAATGATGTAACTCTGTGTTACTGGTTCAATATATTATATGTATGATTGTATGATATCAGGAAACAAGCTTGGTGTTGCTAAGATGGTGGACAAAGATTGGGTACGCTTGAATAGGTAATAGAAAATACTTTTCTAGACAACTATAGATAACTAGTTACATATTCTTAAAACATTTGACACACTTAGCTTGTACATTTGTAGATGCACTGACGAGTATATGAACGCAGCATTGAACTTTGTGGAGATGGCTAATCAAAACGCAGGATATTTAGGAAAGATTTTATGCCCTTGCAAACATTGTCGGAATTTGAGTCACCATCGTGTTGATGATGTTTATGAACACTTGGTCATAAATGGAATGGATCCTACATACACAACTTGGTTTCATCATGGGGAGGAGCCAAATGCTGCACAAAAACCTAATGAAGTGGAAATGTCAGATGCTCATAACTTATACAGTGCGACTTATGCACGAGATGCAGACCATCTTGAACCACTTGATGAAGCTAGAGATGAGGTCTTTGCAAAAGCATTAGGGGATGCAGAAACTCCATTATACCCTGGTTGTGAAAACTATACGAAGTTGTCAGCAATTGTTACTTTGTACAAGATCAAAGCTGAAAGTGAATGGACAGATGAGAGTTTCACTGTTCTTTTGAGAATACTTCACGATATGTTCCCCAAGGATAATTCACTGCTATGCTCTGTTCGTGCAGTTAGAAAGTTCCTTAAAACATTTGAATTGGGTTACGAGAAAATCCATGCTTGTGTGAAGGATTGTTGCTTATTCAGGAAAGAGAACGCAGAATTAGAGAACTGTCCAAAATGTGGTCGTTCAAGATGGAAGGTAGACGTACGCACAAAGAAAATAAAAAAAGGGGTTCCTGCCAAAGTGTTGAGATATTTTCCTATAATTCCAAGGTTTCAAAACATGTATAGGTCATTGGAAGTAGCTAAAGATTTGACATGGCACTCTACTCATAGAAGCAGTGATGCCAAGATGCGACACCCAGTAGATTCACCAGCTTGGAAAACAATTGATGATAAGTGGCCATCTTTCTCAGCAGACCCACGGAATCTAAGACTTGGTCTTGCTACTGATGGATTCAATCCATTTCGAAATTTGAGTTCGACGTATAGTTGTTGGCCCGTTATGCTGGTTATGTACAACTTGCCACCTTGGTTATGGATGAAAAAGGAAAATGTTTTGTTGACACTTTTAATCCCAGGACCTAAGCAACCGGGTAATGATATTGATGTATATCTACGACCTCTTATTGAAGACCTACAGATTTTGTGGACCAACGGAGCACCTGTTTATGATAGGTTCACTAACTCTACATTCAATCTAAGGGCAATTTTGATGTGGACAATGCATGATTTTCCAGCTTATGGAAATGTTGCTGGGTGTATGACAAAGGGTAAATTTGCATGTCCTATATGTGGTGAAAATACACGTTTTCTATGGCTGAAATTCAGTAGGAAAACTGTATATTTGTGCCATAGGTGTTTTCTTCCACCATCTCACCCTTTTCGGAAGAAAAAATCATGGTTTGATGGAAAGGAAGAAAAGGGGAAAAAACCTAGAATCATGACTGGCAAACAAATTTTGCATGCTGTGAAAGATATTAAGAATGATTGGGGGAAAGGTGGAAATGGAAAAGAAGGAAATAGGAAACGAAAGCGAGACAGTGAAGATAAACAAAGGTGGAAAAAGAGGTCAATCTTTTTTGATTTACCATACTTTGAGGTAAGTGTAAGCAGCTAGCATTTTGATCAATCTATATCTTATATTTACATATTTTGATCTTAGTATAGTTTATGATTGTTTCTCTACTATTCTTTGTAGGAATTGCTAGTGCGTAATAACTTGGATGTCATGCATATCATTAAAAATATTATTGAAAGCCTTATTGGCACGTTGTTGGATATTAACGGAAAATCCAAGGATGGTTTAAATGCTCGCAAGGATATGCAAGATTTAGAAATAAAGCATGATTTGCATCCGCAAGATCGAGGGTCTAGGACATATCTTCCTCCAGCTTCCTATACACTTTCCAAGGATGAGAAACGAATATTTTGTAAGAGGTTGTTTGACTTGAAAGTACCTGATGGGTATAGTTCAAATATTGGGAATTGCGTATCAATGGATGAATTGAAGGTCACGGGTCTCAAATCTCATGACTGTCATGTGCTAATGCTTCAGTTGTTGCCTGTAGCCTTAAAGGGGTTACTACCAACGGGACCGAGAAATGCAATACTTCGCCTTTGCGCATTCTTCAATAGATTGTGTCAAAGAGTTATTGATCAAGAAGAAATGGCATCCCTTGAGGATGAGGTGGTTGAAACCTTATGCATGCTTGAGAGGTTTTTTCCACCTTCGTTCTTTGATATTATGGTGCACTTAACAATTCACTTAGGACGAGAAGCACGACTTTGTGGGCCAGTCCAATATCGTTGGATGTACCTTTTTGAGAGGTGAACCCTTTTAGTTTTTTTTTTTTAATGCATCATCATCTATGGTTCTGCCCATCATCTATAATTGTGTAATGTCAATGTACTTTCTTCATGATTAGACATATGAAGATATACAAACGAAGTGTTGGGAATCATGCACGACCTGAAGGTTGTATAGCAGAACGCTACCTCGTAGAAGAGTGCTTAACATTTTGCAGTCAACACATGAAATCTGTGGAAACAAACAATAGGGGACCTCGCAATCAAGATTTTGAGAACGATGTAATTCTTGAAGGTCGTCCAATATCAGCTGCCATCTCCATCACATTGACTGATGAAGTTTTAGAAAGTGCTCATCGTTACGTGTTATTCAATACAGCCATAGTGGAACCTTATTTGGAGTAAGCTTGATGAAATTTTGCTTGCACAATTCATAAATTCTCATACACGTGAATCACTTACTCATTTTTTCTTTTTCTATTAGGATGCATATAGAGGAGTTAAAGAACTCGGATGCTAGTCTTGGACTTCAAAAAAATAAAAGTTTACTTTTGAAGAGGCACTCTGACAACTTTTCAAAATGGTTGAGGGAAAAGGTTACCACTTATTTTGTTTGAGGTTTATCAAGTTTAATATTGTAATCAGTATAGTATTAATTGGGTTGCATATACTTGAACAGATTCAAGTAAAAGCTTGCACAAATAATGAATTGGAGATACTACAATGGCTTGCTAATGGTCCTAGGAAGCTTGCTATGAGTTATACGGGTTATATCATCAATGGGCAGCGGTTCCACACAAAGGAAGCTGAGAAATCAACCCAAAATAGTGGTGTTTCCATTGACGCGGCAACTCTATGTAGATCAAGTGTGAAGGACAATGCACAAGTTGTTGATGTAGTTTCATACTACGGGGTGATAAAAGATATAATTTTGTTAGATTATCACACATTTCAACTACCAATGTTCAAGTGTGACTGGGCAAACGTTGGCCATGGTGTTAGGATGGAAGATGGTTTTACTCTTGTAAACCTACACCAAGGTCAGACCCAATATGACAAAGATCCATTTATCCTTGCATCCCAAGCAAAGCAAGTTTTTTATTCAAGGGAAACCGAATCTTCGAATTGGTATGTTGTACTAAAGGCACCTCCTAGGGGATTTTACGACTTGGAAATGTACGAAGAAACTGTGGATACATCTTCTAGGCCGCAAGATGTTTCAGCCCTTGGTATGAATGATGACGACGATGATGGAAGGATAACTAACGTTAGAGGAGATTGTGAGGGTACATGGATTGAGGATTTCTAGTGATCGCGCCTTGTAACTTTTGGTTTTTCTTTTTTGGTTTGTATCTTGCTAGGATCTTTATTGGTTTGTAACTTTGGTATGTTGTACTAAAGGCACCTCCTAAGATCTTTTGGTTTGTCTTTTTTGGCTCGTATCTTGCCATCGTGCCTTAATTTGTTGTTCATATTATACTTGGATAGTCGTGAAGTTAATTTCTTGTTCCTGCTATATTACTGAACATAGTTGATTTATTTTTTGTTAACTTGTTTCTTTTATGTATTCAGCAACATGAATATCCAGCCGGGGCACTTGTCCAAAATGTTGACAGGGTATCAAAGGTTAAAGCAAAAAAGAATGGAACAAAACTTGGTAGAATTGAAGGCTGCTGGAATAAAAAATGTGCCAAAGTCATTGTTTGGCTTAAATCAAAGTGGCAACGGAAAAAGTGATGATAAGGAAAAGAACGACATTGGGTGTCGTGCAATCGATGGTGATGAACACTGTGTACTATTTGATGGTGAAGAAAGATTGAGTTCTAATAGTGACAGTGATGATCCCATGGGGTCTAAAGCAAATAAGGTGATGTTTCTATAGGATGTGTAGTATACTCTTTAATATATTAATGTTCTTTTACTTGTTTTCCATATACATGCTCTTTGTATAGTTTACATGCTCATTACAATGTTGTCCACTCCCCTTCATTGATGCATTGCTTCTTTCATATTTTCAGGTGAAAGGTACAGGTCTAAGAAAGGAGAAGGGTTGTTCTAGTGCACAACCTTTGAGAAAATCACAAAGAACTCAAGAAGGTGGTGGCAGCCCCCAGGGAGCGACCCAAACTCAACAACTTCCCACATCACCTACTGGACAAACAGACATGTTTTGCAGCCCACATACAGTTATCGGCTGCGCGGGTGAGAAACAATATTATGAGTTTATTTCTTCTTTGTTCACTTTTTTTATGTAATATTTCATAAGTACATTCATATCCAATGTAAAATTCTCCAGAAACTCCTGCAATCCCTTCTCAAGCGTCACAAAATCTCAAACGCAAAAGAGGCCCGACGAAGCTGAAAACCATTGCTGTAGATGGAAGTAGTCGGATTGAAGTTGAGTTTGATGAGAATGGTCAACCAATAGGTGATGGATCAATCAAGTTGTCTTCTTTCTTGGGACCTCTAGTTCGGGGGATTGTACCATATACACTTTCGGATTGGCGAAAGCTTCCGAAGGGAATGGCAGAAATCCTCTGGCAATGCATTAAGGTATGGTATAGTGCCCAACTATAATGCTTTTAGTTACATGATGATAGAGTTACAT
>BPLS01000387.1:0-10194 GCA_019656275.1 Rhododendron kiyosumense | reverse complement strand
TTTGTTAATATTATGGTGCCAAGGTTTGAACTCCACTTTTGGGATACATAGATGTTTCGGAAGGCCTTTTTGTTGATATTTGGTGATAAGGCTTATACTCCACTTTTGGTTGGTTGAAGCTTTTTTGTTGATACTTATCGGATGGATAGATATTTTGGAAGGACTGTTTTGGTTGAAGCGCGCCTTTTTGTTAGTATTATGGTGCCAAGGTTTGAACTCCACTTTTGGGATACGTAGATGTTTCGGAAGGCCTTTTTGTTGATATTTGGTGACAAGGCTTATACTCCACTTTTGGTTGGTTGAAGCTTTTTTGTTGATACTTATTGGATGGATAGATATTTTGGAAGGACTATTTTGGTTGAAGCGCGCCTTTTTGTTAGTATTATGGTGCCAAGGTTTGAACTCCACTTTTGGGATACATAGATGTTTCGGAAGGCCTTTTTGTTGATATTTGGTGACAAGGCTTGTACTCCACTTTTGGGATAGATAGAAATGTTGGAAGGACATGTAGTACACTGATTTTCTTCTATGTAATGGTAATCCCTTTGATGTTTGGAGATATTTTATAGGTTTTGTGTGCAATATGTGAATATATTGCCAAGGAAGTCATTGGAGCCATCTTTTTTTTATTTTTAGCATTGTATGAGCTTGCTATGTGGAATGTTATTCAGGTTATTGGATTGTATGTTGTATAAAGTAAAGATCAGTTGGAAAATCATTTTACATAGGCAGTATAGAATGCTATGGAAGGTCGAACAAACATAGCGAGCCAAAAATGCGATACAAAATCTACAAAGAAAAGTAGGCTGAAAATGCAATAGAAAATTTACCATGGACAGCGGGCTAGAAACGCTATGGAGAATTTATCGTGGGTAATAGAAAGTTTATAATAGATAGCGTTCGTAAAACGCTATACCAATTTTACCTTCTATAGCGTTCTTAGAAAGCTATACAAACTTTACCTTCTATATCGTTCTCAGAAAGCTGTGGAAAGTTTCAAATTTATAGCGTTCTTTGCATGCTGTGGAAAGTTTCAAATTTATAGCATTCTTTGCATGCTGTGGAAAGTTTCAAATTTATAGCGTTCTTTGCACGCTATCGAAAGTTTCAAATTTATAGCGTTCTTTGCACGCTATCGAAAGTTTCAAATTTATAGCGTTCTTTGAACGCTGTAGAAAGTTTGAATTTTATAGCGTTCAAAGAACGCTGTCGAAGGTCCAAGACTTTTAACAACAGCGGCTAATATAGCGTTCCACGGAACGCTATATATACCCTTTAATAGCGTTTTTAGAACGCTATAAAATGTGAATTTTCTTGTATGCTGGGTGCCAACTTTCGCAACATATCCTTCAAATTTCATCTCCCACAGCCACGAACTCCAAAAAAAGTTTATAGTTTTTTTTCTTCTTCAGTAGTCCAACCTAACCTTTTCTATCATGAAAAAGTAGATAGCTTTATGTTTTGTTTGGAATGAAATTTGAAATTTTTTTTGAAAAAAAGTAGGGGTAATAAGTGGAGCGAGATAGAAAGAGAAATGTTGAAAGTAGAGAGAATCTAAGAGAAATTTAGGGGAAATTTTTTGAAAAATTCTTTTTAAGTTGGAAAGAGAACAAAACATTAACAAGTTACAAAGTAAGGGCATGGACAAAACACGTCTCCATGCTAATACTTCTTGGAAGTACACCTTAATATACTAGTAATAATTGCTTGAATGTGTCAAAAAAAATTGCACCAAGATTGATGCAGCCCCTCAGATACATCAACGGAACACTAGATACAATCCAAAGAAAGCCTCACTTTTGATACAAAAGGTGTATAGTTCATTGAAGTGGTGTGACTAGTCTAGTAAATTACTAAAGGTAATTTACTCCAAGATAAGTAAAAGCTGCTCGTCTCCATACCATTAAGTCCATTACATTTTAAGTACAAAACCAACAGCAAAAACTATGTTGAAAATGCTCTATTACACTTAGCATATACTTCAAAATAACAATTTATAAGCCATCTTTGGTGTGAAACTTCTTCAGTCACTGTGAGATTGGATTAAGGCACTGGTAAAGAAGTTTGCAGGTAAGGTTACAAGGAGTTCTAGATCTTCCCACAATATACCAGACCTTGAATCTCTATTACCAATAATTCCCTAACTTCAGTGCTAGTATGTCTACCACCTATATTCCTAGTTTAAGGCGATAACTAATGGAATTTTTTTGAAGTGATGCTAGAAGACAATAAGCACTCTATTTTATGACCAAAATGACCAAGCAAACTTAGTGGTGAAGGGAAACCACCACAGTTAATTGCTTTTACCAATACTTCCCTAACTTCAGTGCTAGTATGTCTACCACCTATATTCCTAGTTTAAGGCGATAACTAATGGAATTTTTCCGAAGTGATGCTAGAAGACAATAAGCACTCTATTTTATGACCAAGCAAACTTAGTGGTGAAGGGAAACCACCACAGTTAATTGCTTACCAAAACTTTTGAAGGCAGCACCTTAGAAGGGCCTCTGTTTGCAAGTGTGTTTAGAGCTATCTCCGCAGCAACATGTTCTGGTAGCCTCAACATAGAGCCTGTCAACTTGCTATCGTCTCTTTCTCCTAATAAGCCAAAAACCAAAAAAAAAACATAAACCATGGGTGAAACAAACTCTTTTACTCTACAAAGAGAGACAAAGCAATAAAGGGGAGTATCCTCCATTACGTTACAAGTTACAACAATTATGGCCCCAACTAGACCATTCGAGCATATTCATTTACACCTTACTACATATAATGAAATTTATCATTTCAGTGGTTTCTATAAAAGAAAAACACAAAATGCTATTCGATATGATAATGATCACCTAAAGAATCTTTCAGAATCTCAATTACGTTAACAAGCATAAAAAAGTTCTACGGTTGAATAGGGAATGCAGTTCCACAATTTGTATAGGAGAATTCACAAGGTGCCGAAGAAATACATACTCAATCTTGGTTGGCGAGCATATTGTCCAACCAACTCATAGTTGGTCTCAAATTTAAATGAAGATAACTACTTTCCAATTTTTTACTGATTCATGCATACAGTCCTAACTATATACTAGAGTCTCATTCAGCTTTTGTTGATCTATACCAAGATCTTTAACTTAGCTGGTATATGAATGCAATGAAGCCCCCTACAGCTCCCACAAACACATTATGCAGAAACACCATCTTAACTGAACTCACACTCTAAACATAGAAAAAAGACAAAGAACTTGAGAAACTGTGCATATTAGGATTTTCACCATCTGGCTCTGAAGTGTTTTCCAATCAACTAAGTCATATATAGAAAACTTTTGATATTCACCAAAACTTCTGATATCTGTGCAAATCCTTAGATGGTAACAAAGTGGTGGATTAGGATGTTCATCATCTATATGAATCTGAAAAACTAATGGATTAACTGCCGCAAGATATCTATGAGCCATCATACTAGTCTTTTCCTTCATCAGTTCATCACTAGATAGTTAAACAAGTACTCTGGAGCTTAATATTAAATAACACAGTACATACACATATAAAACAAATCCATCAAACACATATATCCATTACTACATAGCCAAATAAAAAATTTGATCAAACAAAAGAAACATAAGAAGCAAGTCTCTGCTACTAAGAGTACCACACTTTGAACATATAAACTAGGCAACAAATTCTTATAGCAATTAGTTCTATAGGAAGAAATACCATCCACGTCTTTAACTTCAAACTGTGATATCACAGTTCCATAGTTTACTAAAAAGTTGGTTCGGCTAGCCAATTCTAGCTCCAAAACAGGACCCACATCGTCAACAACACAATTGTCGATCCTTTTTATAAGTATTCGATTTACTATAATTAGTTTCTTTCAAAGAAAAGCCATTTGCATGCCTTTTAACGTCCAATCACATGGCAAGCATTTTTACTGGTCAAGTTTACAGCAGTACTACAATTAAAACACCCATACAACTATGACACTAATGCACTTAGCCGTAATTTCAATACACACAGGAAGCATTTTTAATAAAATAGGTATTTTAATCTCAACCCATGCACTTTCTGTGGTCCTAATTTCAATACACATCGGAAGCAATTTTATCATTTGCAGAACTACCCTTAGAATACCCATTTAATGGCTCCTTGTAACCTAGTTTACCTTAGAAATGAAAGAACTACATCAAGAACTATGAAAAATTATGCAGTGTCCTCTTGTCTTTGACTCAACAATTAAAAGAATTTGACACTTAAGCGACCGTTCTAGACACTTGTACCGGGGTCCACGTAATATTATGTGACAGTGCATTTTCTGCACTTTTCTGTGTCCTAATTTTGTTTGCCAAGTAGAATCATGATTTAGAGTGAAAAGCAGGACATACCCAATCTCCAACTACAACAATCACTAGTATTCCGGGCTGACGAAGAGGGCACTTAACCAGTACAAAATATCCACCAATCAGTGCAAGAGTGAAGCTCCATGGGATAACTAAACCCATTATCGTCACCAAGAAGTTGCAAGCAGAACTGTTACGTGGGTAAAATTAGGAAAATGTTTGCATTACAACAAGGGCAACACACATTAGGATCCTCAAATGGTTAACAGACAGGAAGTTGCAAATGTGAGGTGTTCCATTTTCTTCTCCTATATCTTTGTTCCTTTAAACCAATTCATGAAACCGGCCTCAATTGGTTGAGACTTAAGGTTCGGTTTGATATCATTGTTTCTTTGCAGGTAAAATAAAAATAGTGCACAGAAAAGAAGAAGAAGAAAATGAGAAACATGTGGTAGAAATTGCAGTTCGATTGCAGAACAAAATGTCGCAATGAATAACTCTAGAAATTTCTAATTTGTAGGTTTGTAATTCCGTTTACCCATTACTCCAACGATTTTATGTCCTCGTTATGAGAACTCAACACACTTAGCAACTCTCTCTAGACCCTTAACTAGCCAACACACTATCCCTATTATAATGGCAACATGGATAAAAAGCAAAAAAATAAAAATAAAGATGGTTGCATTCATATCTCCAAATTCAACCGAAGTAAAGATGTAAGCAATCAACTGAAGAACATCTATTGATAATTGAAAATAAAAATGCACAAATGATTTAAACAATCACATAAATCCTAGCCACACACAGTAACTAAACTTTTATAAGCCCAAATTGGCTTGCAAAATCGGGTATTATAAAGGGGAGAAAACAGAGTACCCATGTGATTTTTCTAGGGGATCATATGAAGGAAATATTAACAAACTAAAATGGCTTGAATATTGAGATGAAATGGAATAGCTACTCCCTTGTATACATCCTTATAGAGTTGTAGTACTATGTACTCACTCTCATATATCAGGTATTTCTCTTTAAATATATACACACACACACACACACATATTTACCTATTTGAAAGCTTACAGAGGTTTGGAAGATCCAGAAGTGCCTTTCACCATTTCTTTTCCTTGCCTTCTTTTTCCACCCGAACCCACCGCACAAACCTAGTCGATAAAGGCAGCAATCCTTAATACAAAACCCTAGATGGGAAACGAGAAAATTTGGGCCTGTAAATGGGGGATCTGCATATCGAGTAGAAGCATACACATATGCATACAAAGGAGGGGAGAGAGAGGATAATACCTAGTGGGGGAAACAACTACGGGAGAATTGGGCGTGAGTATTTTTTTGGGGAACCAGCCCAAGAGACTTACGGACGGATCATGGCGACTGATCCCCGACCCTGCTTGGAAGTTGTGGACCATGCCGCTTGTTCGGAACATGGGGGACATGGTGATGCTACCAACAGGAAACGTAATAATCATTAACGGGCTCAGGCGGGGTTGCAAGGGTTCGGATTGGCAACGAACTCGTGTTTGACCCCTGTTCTATACCAACCCGACTTACCTCTGGGATCCCAACTTATCGAGCTAACCCCTGGTACAATCCCCAGACTGTACCACTTGTCCGCAAATTTATTACTTGACGGGAGAATTTTGCTCGCTGGAAGTAACACACATTACTACTACACTTATACAGGCGAGTACCCGATAGAGTTGGCTATCAAGGCATTTTCGCCTGGGTATTTGGCAGCAGACAATGCAAATTTTTAGCTGGAGGTGGTGAAGGCGCCCAAAACGGCAGGGTATGGAGAATTTTTCGAGGTATTTATAACGGTGCTGACTTTGGTGGGTGGGACAGTGAAGGTAAATTTTGTAAGTGCGCCTTTCACTATGCATTCATTTTCACAAGGGCAGAGATTGGTAAATTTGGCTATCACGGGTCCCGAGCCGGATGATACTAAGTACAAAATTGGGTGTACATCGCCTCCCAATGGGATGGTGGTGCCGCCAAGTTACTATATGATGTTTGTGGTTAATGATGGAGTACCAAGTGCCGCTCGTTGGATCCATTTGGTCGCCTAACCATATCTCCTAAACTACCGATGGTGTATGTATCTGTAAATGTATGCCAAGCATCCTCAAATGTTGGTTTTCTTTTCTTTTTATTAATTTATTTATGTCATCTCGACAAGGTTTTCAAAAACTTATTGTGTAAGTGTTGAGAAAACACATTTGTTGTTAAAGATTTGGTTTCACTCATATATCCTCAATAAGATGAGGAAAAGTGGTACTTGTCCAATTCTTTTAGTTTCGTTTGCAGCTGATTGATTACTGTAGAACGAACTTTTCTACGAAATCTAACACCTGTGTACTCAAAAGAAATGTTAATAATCACTACTACAAAAACCTTAAAAGATGACACTCAAAAAATTGAAACAATGACAATTTTTGTAAAACTGTCATCGAAAATATGATGGTAGACTTTTGATGACAGTCCATCTTACAAACTGTCATTTTTGCGATATAAGATGACGGTTTAGAATAAAAGTGACATTATTATCTTTTTCTTTAATGTCAGTTTTTGCTTAAAACTGACATTAGAACATGCGCTTCCGGAAGCCCATATGGGAAACCTTTTAATGACAGTTTTCCTTAAAAGCGACATTAAAACTAAGCCCTTTTAATGACAGTTTTAGTTAGAACTGACATTGCAGTTGATCATAAAAGATGACAGTCAGAAAGTGTCATAAAAACGTATAAGATGATAGTTTAAAACTGTCATCTCATACTTTCAATGTCCACGATGACAGTTTCATCCAAAACTGACATTAAAAGTGCTCATCTTAAAATTTTTGAAAATATACTATACATGTTTTTGTTTGTCTTATGTTAACAATAAGCGTGCCAGCTCAGATGGTAACATGCGCGCGAGGAACTGAAGTTCTTGAGTTCAAGTCCTGGGGCAAGCAAATATTTGCTGGCCACACAAGTGCTAAGTAGGCGACACACAAGTGCCACTGGGCGGCCATGCGAGAGGCACGTGGGTGCCACGTGGGCGGCCACGAATTCGAAAGAGAATTGTTTTTTTTTTTCTTGAATGAAGAACAGATAAGATGACAGTTTATATCCGTCATCTTTGCGATTAAAGATGACAGATTAAGACTATCATCTTTTATCACAAAGATGATAGGTTTAAACTGTCATCTTATATGTTTAATGACAGTTTTTTATTGTCATAACAAATCTAGACTTTTAATGACGGCTCCATAGATGACAGTTTTAAAACTGTCATTTTTCACGTTTAATGACACTTTTAAACTGTCATCTTTTACGATTATTATAGTAGTGAATTCAAGAACTGGCGTATGATTTTGTAAGCATCTATAACAAGTTTATCACTAGTTTATATATTTTTGCTTTTAACACGGATATGAATGCAAGATTAATTATATGATCTTTTGTTATATATATAAGGCCAATATTGGTAATTTTATCAATTGATCATGCATCTATGATAATATTCTGGCATTATTTTTATAATATCCACGGAAATGCGAGAAATTTATCACCATTGATTGTGACTTATAACGTATGTTATGAATTTATCACAAAGTCGGAAACAAATGTAACAAACTTATCATGTATAATCAAATTTATCATGTGTGTAAATATATACCAAATTTACCATAAAATAAGATACATATACCATATACAGTGAATGAAAACTTTAGTATTCTAACCAACTGTGGTGAAGACTTCTATATGACTTTCATTGTACTATGCCACCGACAGAGTCCTTATTAAGGGAACTAGTTTTATGATGTCAATTACCATGCATGTAAGTTCCCGTTTTTAATTTCCACCCATCCTAGTGTTGTGCTTGTGAAGGCCAGCTTTGATTAGGCTCACATTTCGTTGATGGTTCAGGGTTCAATTTGAACAGAGTTGTTACGTACAGTATAATTGATGATGTAAACCATAGGATATACAATACTTGCTATATACCCAATAGCCGATAAAAGTACACACTTTCTTCATTTGATCTATACATAATGAAACTAGTGTGCGTCATTGATGTACTCAACATTTTGTTGGGGAATCACGTAAAATCTCTATGTTCGCGTTCTCGTTTTTGTTCTCGATTATTCTTTGCGCATTGTGTATTTGTTGATTTGGCATTTGCTTTTACGATTGTTTAATTAGTATTTAATCGGAGTAAAGAATATTAAAGGTAGTACGAGACACTTCATGGTTTTTTGGTCTTCCCTCTAGTTCCCAAAATGACACTTCACATCGAAGTGGTAAAAACAACAGTACTACCGTAAATGAATGTCCACTCATTAAAAAAAGAACATTGAATGATTGTTTTCTCTTTAAATAAAAGATCGGCTTAAATCATCTCCAGTAGAAGTAATTAACATACTCCAAATTTGATACTTCCGACAGATTTTAAGTGCATCTTAAGAAGAAAAAGTAAATCTCAAACTTGAAGAGGAAAGTTTGTTAGAAAAAGACTTTAAAAAGGCCCCTTTAAAATTGTGTGTTATGTTAATTAATTAATTAGATTTACTAATTGAACTGTGAGTTATGGGGAATAATGATTTTTAACTCCCAGTCATTATATTGTGCATTTAAGTTCCAATTATATTTAAGAATGAAGAATGAGAAATTGCGCACATTTGTGGTTGACTTTGCTATTTATAAAGGGGGTTGGTACATGATGATTGTGTGATTTTACCTCGATTCGGTGTATTCTGCACCTCGCTCTCAACTCTCCAGTCTTGATCGATCCGAATCTGCGCCTCTCATCCATGGAGGTCTCATATTTTATCCTCCTTTCATCTCTGAGCATGTGAGGGAGACGAAAGCACCATGGCTGCTGCTGCTTCTTTCCTCCACGACTGCTGATTTTGGGTGCGAGGGAGATGCAGCCACGTAGATTTTCTACAAAACCGTGGTTCAGAAAGGTTGCCGGCCAAGAAGCGTTATAAACAGCCGGCCTAGTCAATAAAAATTACAAAGACGGATTCCAAAGTCAGCGACTAAGGAATCTTTTTTTGGTAAATAGGACTTTTAAGGCAGAAATGCTACTGGTACAAAAGTATTGTACAAACAATGAGTACAACGCGCTTTTGGATCTGTCTCGGGTCCAAAAATAATAATCAGAATCGTTCATTTTATTTAAAATATTTTTTATGGGGTCTCAGTAAAAAATCAACTCCATTTGTTGTCACTAAGAGCGTTTACGAAATGTCCAATTTCACATCAAAATTTAGGCTAGCAATTTAGCAAATGTGGGCATTTGATAAATGCTCTTCACGATATCGGATGAAGCTAAATTTTTGTAGAGACCTGAAAATATATATTTTGAACAAAATGAACGATTCCGATTATCTTTTTTGGACCCGAGATGGGCTCAAAAGCCCGCTGTACATGCTGTCTGTAACTGTACCAGTAGCAGAGTTCCTTTTAAGGTGGTTGTTTCCAATAAAAAATAAAAAATTGATACTCCTGTTTGCACGGATGTTCTCACTAGAAATTAAGCGGGGAAAAAAAAAAAAAAAAACTAAAATACAATCAAACAGTTGGCGGGTGTGAGTCGAGGGACCCACATCAGTGGACCCCTTTATCAGCGTTGATCGTCAGCCAAAAGTCCACATCAACTTAATTAGGCCCCACATTTCAAATTACTTCTCTCTCCCTGTTCCTATCTCTATCTATATATACTACCATCTCGGTTCCAATAACGGTAGATGACACACAGCTGAAAACTCTCACTCCCTTTCACTATGGGCGCTCGCATTTTCTTGTGCCTAAAATTCCTCTGCTTGGCCTTCACAATCATCCCAACAAGTGCCAAGGAC
>BPLS01000386.1:1098545-1119942 GCA_019656275.1 Rhododendron kiyosumense | reverse complement strand
AATTAGCACATCTTCAGGTTTGCAATGCCTCTTTCCGTAAGATGAGCATTTGAATAATGACATGATGGGTTTCTTTGTGTAAATGTGGTTGTGTGTGGGTTATCTTCCAATTGAAGGTGCTGAACCCACAAGTGATCCATCCACAAACTGCCACAGATTGAACATATTCACATTTGTGATGTCTGATTGGTGAGATTTCATGAGCAATGAAACGAACAGCTGGAATCCATGAGAGCTTGGGCTGGGGTGGGATTCCTTTGTAGAATTCTGAGTTTTATATACTTACGGAATGTCAGCAATCAAACAGAACATTAAGGAAAACTTGGTATATGTTCACGCATTAAATCAAATGTCCGTTCCTTGGTCATGACCAACTTGTTATCAAGATGCGTCCCATAACTTCACCACCTGGAAAAGCTACTTTACCACTCTCATAGGCAATTTCAATCATTTTGATCCAAATACTTGTCGGGCGAAGGAAACACCACAAGAAGAAAATTCTTACTATGATCTAAAACTGCACTCCTATTTGATAAGTAAAACTGCACTCCTATTTGTTATGATTCCATCAATGAGTGTGAGCAAAATCAAGATAAAGAAGATGCCAAGGGGCACTGTCCAAGTACAAAAGCAAAAAATATTTCTTTCAACATACGTTTTGAAACCTTTCGTCATATCATATAAGGCTAAGTAGATAACTAGATTTTCCATAAATAAGTAATGAATTGATTCCTTTCAGCATTTTGCTTCTTAGTGAATTGCTTCCTGTTTTATTTAGTTGTTTCTTGTTGCTCGTAGTCTGCTATATGCAGCCATGCCCTGTCCCCGTTTGGCCTGTTTTCATAAGGGCTATATGCCCTGTGGATTCTGTTTTGTGCTTTCAATGAATTTAAGTTACCAAAAAATAATACTAAATTGATTCATAACAGATTTTAACCTTTTTCCAAAGGAAATAAATTGCTCCCACAGGCTCGTAACACATTTAAGGGTTTCACTAATAAGTAGTTCCCTTCAACACAATGTACGATATCATAAAACACGACACGTACAATGAATTATTAGTTTAGATACAAATTTGAACTTCGTATTGGAGTTCTCTAAGCTGAAAAATATAAATACTTTAGATAGTAAAATAATTCGTTGAAATATCTCATTTTACCCAATGGCCAAACATAAATAGACTATAAAGAACAGGATAAGCTAACAAATCCAATCTGGAAAAACGATAGCAAAGAACAAGCTCACCTCCAGATAAATAAACTCTAGGCCTCTCGCATCATCTCCTTCAACCACAAAGTGATCTACACTTGGCAAATTTCACTACATAAAGAAGCTCCACGAAAGAGTCAAAGAACTTACTTTAGGAGTTCGACAAACAACCTCTTTGAAATACAGTTAACCATAGGAACTAGGGAGGTGAAAGAGGCAGGAACCTGAAAGAAAGCATCAACTACTTATCTCACCATCCCTAGGTGAAGCCACTGAATTTAACATAACAGAATGCTGTTTGCTCCAGCAATCATAGACCCCATCAAAGAGGAATATGTTTCCAACAGAGAATAAGCCCCATCATTATATATATAAGAAATTTACTACCTAATAGCATCCTAGGCTAATAATAGACTGATTACCGAGACAACAGTTGACAAGCGAAAAGTAACGAAAACAGATAACCCCAATATGTTGCAGTACTGAGCCCTCAAATCAATCATCTCAGACCGAGTACACTAATCAAGGTATGCGCTCAGAGTACTTACATAAGAAGACACAGTAGTCCAGACTACAATTCCACACGGGACATTGGATACGCTGTCTCTCCAATATCTTTCCATCACAAACAGCTGGAAAAAGGTAAAACGAAGAGTAAGGGTAGTGGGATGAAACCATCTTAGACAACTTACCATACTTGCGAAATAACAAAAACAATAATAGAAACAAATCTGGTAGTCGGATCGGGCACAAAATGTTGCATGCTAAATTTTTCCTCATTGCAGAACATAATACTTCCTTCCATAAATTGGTGAAGGCAAGCATAAAGAGAAAATACTCCCATAACTATTTACTTGGTGAGCGCGTATATTTCTTTATGTAATTCTGCCTACCCGCCATTTATTACTCAACAATGCTCCTCAACTGCATATAATACTTGCTGGAAATAATTTTCGTCCATAAAGGGCGTCTAATAGCATAAAAAAATCGCCCACTTGGGAAGGGAACAAAAGTTTAAGAATATTCACAAGGTATGAGACTAATATTACTGTTTAGATCTGACATCTGAGTTTGAATTCCACAAAAAGGAAGCAGGTGCATATGGAGTAGGATTAGTATTAACTAATTCAGCATACCCTCCAGGCAGGCCAAATTCAACAACATATAGGGACCCAGCTAAAAAAGAAAAAAAATCAACAGTTATAGACCGCCTTCAACAGAAACTTGAAACAAACATTTATAAGAATTTGGAAGCGAATTTCCAGATGAAGTACTCAGAACCTGAGTCAAAAGACATTTACCTCATATGCTTTTGCCCTGTGATGTTCCGAGTGAAGGTGAAGGATATCATGTTTTCCATTATTGAACTCTGCCCATGCTAAATTTTAACTTTTCGGACATAATTGGTTTCACCTTCATCACTTGCCTACATCTACTGTCAATACCGTCCTTGAGTTTCCGCCGTAGTCCCTCATCCAGCAAATCAGGTTCTCCTGCCATGTTCAGCGCATCACATACTAACCTATATGTATATTCTCTAGGAACTGAGCCTCCATTAGCCAACTCAACCAATAAATCACGGGCCTCCAGCACTCTTCCAGTTTCACACAGTGCATGGATAATTGGAGTGTACGAACTTGAAGTTGCCATTCCATGATTCACGTTTTGCATTCTCCGCAGCAACTCAATAGCCTTATCAATCTCATTAACAGCACTATAATATCGAATCAAAGAATTATACGTGACCCGGTTTGGGAGACACCCCCTTTTAACCATACCATCAAACAATTCTAGTGCCCTCTCGATTCTATTAGTTTTACAACAACCATCAATCAAACAGTTGTAAGTTACAACATCAGGAACAAAACCCTTGAATAGCATGATACGAAACAAGTGGTTTGCTTCCCACATCCTCCTCCTAATGGCCTTCCTGCAACCAGTTTGCATGCTGTGCTTACAGTAAGAACTAATCAGTATCGTGTATGTTAACGTATCCGGTGGGCATTTGAACCCTGGTAATTCCATTTGCTCCAATAAAAACTTTGCCTTTTTGAAGTTTCCTGCCCTACAAAGAGCATAAATAATTGTGTTATAGGCGTAAACATCTGGTTTACAATGGAACTGCTTCATCCTATAGAATGCAGCCAATGCTTCATTAACTAATCCCTCTTCTCCAAGAACTTTCATCAAACAAGTTACTGTAGATGTAGTTACAAGCCCACTAGTCTCTCTCCTAGCCATTTCTTTAAGGAACTCCCAGAGGTCCTTCAACTTATTTCCTCTTGCCAACACACAAGCCATCTCCCTGCAAGTAATCTCATTATGGGTAAACCCAAAATGGGTCTCAACCCAATAGTAGAACTCCATTGCTTTGTCTAAACCTAATTTGACTTTCAGAGGGTCTCTATAGGCAGCAGGACCAAGAACAATCACCCCCTTGCGAAATTTATTATACTCTTCTCTAAGGCTTCTTTGTTTGAGAGGAGCACGGTGTCTGAGACCTTTTTGACGACCAACAGACCTAGTGGATTGGAATAAGAATCTAGGTATGGATCTCAACACCTCAGAAATAGTTTCAACATTCCATGGATGGTTGTTGAGAGCAGTGATAGCTGAGGCAGCCAATTGGGCATCAAATGGCCTGTGTTGGATTATCACAGCCAACACTTGGTTTACGATAGAAGTAGTGCCACGGTACCGAGGTTGTGATGAGATCATCTTATGGCTATCATTGCCTGCAGGACAAAAAAATATAGGACGCAAGGGATGTTTCCTATTAATGTTAGCCTAATCAATATTGGAAGTTACAAATCAATTGGATGTTTGTTAGTTGAAGCATCCAATAGGCTGCTCAAAGAGATGTCATATTGTCATGTCAAAATTCCAATAAAGCATAGTATGACTCCTAGATATCCATGAATAATGACTTCGAAATCGCTACTATCTAGTGTGTTATGACATTGTTGGTGCAGAAGATCTTGAGTCCAAGTCTCATAGTACTTTTTTGTACTCTATTTTACGTGCTCGCTACCATGGTCAATTATGTTCATTGAGTGATCATTGTTCAGACTACCTTCCTAACAATTTAAAGTTTTGAACAAATAGAGATCTAACAAACCAGCTATGCATGACAATCCAAACTTTTTATTCCAAATAAATTGCATCAAATTTTTATTTATTTATCAGCAGCATCAAAAATATTAACTGAAGAAGTTTATCATCTGAGTTACATAAGAACATATTATATCAGCAACTGTGATGAAGGGCATAAGAAAAGAGACCCACACCTCAAATCATCACCATTTGTGCATAGTGGCTACTTCAGACACATGTCCTCATAGCTAGGATCTGCTTTTACACCAAAATAACGCTCAATTTTTCCAGCAAAGGACACAAGTAATTAGGCCTGCAATTACTGATATCACAAACAATTAGGCCTATCACAATTCTATAGAAACTACAAATATTAAAAAATTGGTCGTTTCATTTTAGAAATGGCATCACCCAACCTAACACTACCTAACACTGAAAGATCATTATAAAGTTTGGAATTAACTCTCTGAAAAAAATATCATTAAACTACTTACTTCTCACCAAGCTGACTCATAATGAATTGACCATTAATTTCTTATAGCATCAACAGGAATAGTTAGCTAGGAAAAAAATGCCTACCCTCTGACAAAAATTGAAAGGAAATCCCTCAAAATAGTTTCAACATAGCGCAACGATATCCCAAACAATTTCTGAGCTAAGGTGTCCTTACATTTTACATTTTGGAAGCTCAAGTCACACTTTTACTTTTACTGGACCTTCTAATACCTTGCAAAGCAGTTGAACCAAGTCAGGATGAAATGCCATGCTACAATAAACTTCATAACTTCTTCTTTTTTCCCCCTTTTTTTGCCCAGGATAAAGCACGGTGATGAAGCTAAGTACTAAGTGAGAGTAAACAGTGTTCTAAATGGCGGCCGCCGAGGCCGCCTAGGCGCTTGGAGGTACCTCGCCGCCACGCCAATACCCCTTGGCGTTTGATTTGGCGCCAAGGGAGATTTGGCGGGGTTTGGCGGCCCTTGGTGGGCTCGGCGGCGTCTTTTGAGGCCTAAATTGTATACTATTAACATAAAAGGGCTAGGATTAAAAGTACAAAAACTAAAAGGGCTTATTATGTAATTTTACAAAATCATATCTATATATATTACAATTACAATTACATCCCCATTCAACACTCCAATCTCATTTATTTCTACTTATTGTCATATTCAACTTAAGGGCAAATTATAGTTACCCCCCTCTAACTATGCCTCGCGTACACTTACCCCCCTCTAACTCTTTTTTTGGCACTTAACCCCCTCAAACTAACTGAAATTCAAACGGTCATAACTTCAAACGGTCATAACTTCTTCGTCCAAAATCAAAAATATGTAAATTATATATCGATTTCGAGGTCTTGAAGTCAGCTTTCTAATGACACCAAAATCACATCACGATTCAAAGCACACAGAAAGTTATAATCAAAAGAGTAAGGGCTGGTAGACAAAAAGACCGTTTTGATCATAACTTTTTGTGTGCTTTGAATCATGATGTGATTTTGGTGTCATTAGAAAGCTGACTTCAAGACCTCGAAATCGATATATAATTTGCATATTTTCGATTTTGGACGAAGAAGTTATGACCGTTTGAATTTCAGTTAGTTTAAGGGGGTTAAGTGCCAAAAAAAAAAAATTAGAGGGGGGTAAGTGTACGCGAGGCATAGTTAGAGGGGGGTAACTATAATTTGCCCTCAACTTAATTGCTAGTTGCTACTACTTAATTTCATTTGGGTTTGTACTTTAAAGTTTGAACATTAAACTTTGCATTATGGTTATGTAGAACTTTGAACTTCTATTATGGATACATAAAATATAATTTGATTGGATAATGGTTTGTTTTAAATAAAAAAAAACGTCAAAATGCTTGGCGCCGCCTAGGCGGCTTGGCGCTTGGAGGTGGGTCTCCGCCCTACTAGCGCCAACGCCATTTAGAACATTGAGAGTAAATGATAAACCACTATTAAAAATAACGGAAAAGGAGAAAGTAGTAATGACAATGTACGCGAGAATGTTTGCATCCGTGGCTTTTGTTTTCTGTCTTTGTATTATCCTGAATTGAATCAATCATAGGGTAGCTAGATTATCGTTCCATACTTTCTAAAGATGAAAGTTAAGGATTCCTAGCACCAAACAAAATCTGATTAACAGATGAAAATAATCAGGGATTTCTAGAGAAAAGAAAATCTGAGGGCCAAACGAAAAATAGAATCAGGGATTATTTGAAAATCAGATCAAGTGGCATCAAAACACTAGATAACACGTACGGCTGTGGATTGAATTAGGGTTTTGAAAATTTGGGTAGCGAGGAACAGGGAAAAGGGAGAGAGAGAGATACCGGGGGGAGGGGGTTGTGATTGCAGACCGTTTTCCGGCAGGAGTGCTCCTAGTAAAACCTACAGTTAGAGAGACAAACCTACGTGGGAGAATCAAAATCGATATGCGGCGGAAAAATATTTACGTTTTTCTGGCATGATGTTTAAGTTTTGAGAAATCCGAAAACCGTTTTGATTAAGAACTAATATGTTTCACAAACACAAATTCTTACTAATTGTTTGGAAAGCAATGGGTTACGGGTAAGATTTTCAATCTAATCTATATAAACCCAAATATATTTAAAAATAGCTAAGATAAACACAAAATATTGACACTAACCCGACCTGCTTAAAATCGTGTCATGTATTTTGAGTGAAACCTGTATAGTAACTGATCAAATTTATGTTCAATCAGAATAGAATGACTTCAAATGCGCAACTCCTTTCATTAGGGCCCAGTGATACCAACCAAGTATTAGTGTAACAAGATGACAAAATATAAACAATTATTTACCTGCCGTTGCCGTTGCTCGACGCACAACTTCTCTGAATTTGCCATGCCAGCACCTCTGATTGGGTCTGAGCCTTGAATCTGTGGGTGGCAAATTCTCCTGCATAAAGTTACTTTGGGAAACAAATAGAATTTCAGGGATTGACTTTGAACACCCACCGAAATAATTTAGGGGGTTTTTTTTTTTTTTTTTCGAGAGAGAGAGACCTTCGTGGTGGGGTAACGTCGTATCGCCCAAAAGCCGATTGTGGTGGCGGTTGCCGGCGGTGGGTGGCACTGCCCTAGTTTGCGGTGATCAGGAGAATCAGACCGAGATTGAGAGAGGGGATTTGAGAACACAAGACTTGGGGTTGGGTACCGGTGGTGGAGGTGGAAGCGTCGTCGCCAGTTATGGTGGTGGTGGGAGCAACCCTCTCTCTCGATTCTCTTCTCCTCGTGAATGTGGGGATGGAACGAATAGGGCCGTTTCAGGAGCTGGGGTATTTTTTTTTTAGGAATGCTACATACGCTACATCGCTCGCTGCATCATTCACTACACGCCCCAAAACGACGTCGTTTTGGGGCGTCCCTAAAAAAAAAATTAAAACGCACTCTCCTACTCTCCTTTGCTTCAGTCGTTCCAAAGGAAGAGACGGTGAGAGAGAGGAGAGCACCGCACCCAACCCACCGCCAACCACCACCATTGCCGATGACACCGACGAAGAAGACGCCTCCACGACTGCCGACGAGCATCGAACCACGATCACTGGTATCGATCTGGAACGCTAACGGAGAACTCGACCACCACCGTTGCCGCCGTACGCCAACGAAGGTCTCTCTCTCTCTCACAGTTGTATCAATCGAACTAGAGTTTCAATTTCAATTCGTAGTAATTGGGAATTTTTGCACAAAAAATTAGGGTTCTAATTAGTGATTCAATTTCGATCAGTTTTGACTGTTGAGTTTTGTGTCTGATGATAGTTTGAATACAGAGAGTTTTGAGACTTGACATTTTCTTAGACTGCTTGGCAGAAGTCCATCTTTGATTCTTTTTGTTTTTTGGTTAAGTTTCCATCATGGTTTACTGTAGTTTTCTTTTTTCCCCTCGATGTGTTGGTTTGGAGCAATGTTAGGAACACAATTATATAATATAAACTCTGAACACAAATCGCCTCCATATGGGCCCACATATAGCAGACACAGTTATATTCGAAATTCCGTTTGGAAAGTGTGCTCCCAGACTTTCTGCTCGGTTTAATAACCACCTTTTGCCCAGTTTAATAACAAAGAAAACTAAGATTGAGAAATGAATGTGCTGTAAATTCAATTAAAGACCAAAAAAAACCACATAACCCCACTCCGCTAAAGTTCTTATTTTTCTATTTACAAAACAGGTGATTCTCTGACAATAAATCATTTTTAATTCAAAAAATAAAATACTTTTTTGAAAAATAGGTAAATATTTCTCTTAGCAGAACGAAACCTATGCTACTTCAGCTTCACCTTAAAAAACAAACAACAAAGTTGCCAGAGTTTGGGTCGCAAACAATTCAATCAGATCTCATTTTCCATTAGCTTCATAAAACTTCAATTAGTTTAGTTTCAAAGAAATTCTTTGAAACCATTGCTCCCGCACTCTTCATTTACGGTTCAATCCTTTATAGTCATCTACTGAATTTTTACTTTCAAAATCCGGAGCCGGGCTAATCGAAAACTTGTAGAATCCGCAGTGATTGGGAAGAGACATTTTCTAGAAATAGCATCACCACAGCCAAGAACATCATCCCCAGCAAAGATGATGTATGCTCATGTACCGTATAATATAGCTCAAAATAAGCAGGTGTAAATATAAGAGAACTAATCCCAAGCAACGAAACTGCACTGCTGAACCTTTTCCAATTTCAGGTTCTGCATTTATCTGTAAAGTGAACCAAGCTACAGGAGGTAGACTTGTGTTAAACTTGCTAAAAAAAACTCGGTTCGGTTTAGCTTGTTGCGTAGACAAAGAAGAGGAAATCCAAAGCATCCCAGTTTGATAGTACATCACAGGCCATTGTAATGAAAAATTGTTTCTATAATTTAGCACCTGCTTCACTACAAATGGAACTGAAACACAAATTGAAAGTTTCATAATGCAGACTTCTTCACAGGAGCTGCAAGCCCATGAAGGGCGCCAGGAGAACAAAGGCGGATCAGTCTTTCCGGAGTTCCATGTACTCACGACGGATGCCAGACACATTTAACACGACTATTTCAAGTTTGTCTCCCTGCAAAACATGCCGGACATGTTCAGAAAATAGAGTAAAATAGGGGTACTTCGAGGTCTGCAGTTAGCAAGAGAAACAAATCCTAAAGGGACATCTAGACCTAGTTTCGTGCTTTTCTCATGCAAGCCCGGGCCACCCAGCAATGTAGATCAACTTGATAAGAAGAAGAGAAACAAAATTTGGCTTTCCAGTTAATTTTACTTGCGCTTTATTCTAAACTTTCCCTACGTTTTAAAATTCAGTCTTCTGTTCATCTATTCTTAACAGTACAGGGCCTAAAATTACGGAGATTATGGCTTATCCTTGCGAGCTCTAGATTTCTACAAAGAAGAAAGCAATGAGATGTAGCATAGAAGCTTACAGTGTATATATCCCTCTCCGTTGCAGATGCAAAACAAGTCTTCACCAAATCGATTGCTTCCGATTCCGAAAGGGGCGTAACGGCATCCTGCAAATTGTTAAAATTGACACACAAAATACAAATTGCATATGCAGATTAGCAAAAGAATAATTAAAGTAGTCAAAACAAAAACCAGAGCCAAAACCAGACCAGGGCTGGTAATAAGAGGGGACTTGGAGACTTCAGTTGATTGTCCAAAAACGGCATGATGAGTGTGGAACCGGAACCTTGGGAACTATATCCAACCCTCTCGTAGGAACCCACAGCATCGTATGTGAAGACACAACCCTTTCCTTCAGTTTTCCATATAAATGTGAATTGATATGAAATCCATATAAATGTGAATTGATATGAAATTCAAGGATAAACACTGCACTAACAGATCAAACTTTTACCTTCACTATCGAGGCCACCGAGAACATTAAAAGCGTAATAAGGAAAGAAGCGTTTGTAGTATAGGGTGTTTGAAAGCAGTTGAGCCATTGCTGGGCAGCTCATCTGCTTGTTGTGTTGATGCTGATAGATCTGTGTACAAAAATAAATGAACAGTGATACATCACTTTCAGCACAGAATCCATTTCCTCATACCTAAGTTTTATTTCCAACAAATGAACAACAGCCAACAATCTCAATATCAGATCTACGTAATGATCATGGCTTAACCCTTTAAGGCTGAAAGTAGCACTCCATACAAAAGGTAATGGAGAGAACTCTTAGTTACTACCAGGAAATTGCATACTTAAAATTCTGAACTGGCAATATGGCAAGCAGGCAAGTTCTCTTCGTCCCTATGATTTTGGATTCACATTCAAGTTACGAAATCATCCACTTACCACAAATGTGGTGGATAAGGCTGCCTGAGTGGCATTGTGTACCATGT
Source organism: Rhododendron kiyosumense (assembly GCA_019656275.1). Lineage (NCBI taxonomy): Eukaryota > Viridiplantae > Streptophyta > Magnoliopsida > Ericales > Ericaceae > Rhododendron > Rhododendron kiyosumense. The sequence continues at coordinate 1,109,295 of BPLS01000386.1, read as the reverse complement.
AAGACAATTGTAAGAAGTGTAAATGCTGCCTTAAATACACTATATTGTTTGGAGAAAATATAAATCATTATAGACTGGCCATTCAACTGAATTTCTTCCAAGGCTGTAGCTAATCAACACAATAGCAGACAATTAGTATGCTGAATAGTGAATACGCCTATGACTTTTAAAAAAACACGAGTATATTGCAACAATAGAATGACAAATGTCTTACACAATATAAGAGCCGTTGGAATGCACATATTTTGTTTTTAGCTAAAAGTGATCTAGCATACTTCAGGTTCACTCATTATATAAGAGAAGTCAAGTAGCCCAGAATCATATGGTCAAAATTTTCAAAATCTCACCGCATGCCTGGCTGCCAAAACCTTTTGTAGAGCTCTCACATCAGCCTGGAATCCTGAAGATGCCATCACACTTTTTTCTGCTCTGCAAGGTCAACATACATAATTCAGATACATGCCCTTTCATAAGGAAACTTTTGTCCAAAATATCAACTCCTCCATACCAGCGTAGATGTACATACACACATGAAACATAAGCTAATACCTCCATAAGTGGTATGTCCTAAGCTAACTTAACTCAGTACAATGAAACATATAAGCTTTGGTGGAAAGGAGATAAATTTCTTCCATTCACAAATGGCCATGATCTTTTAATCGGATATGTTCCATCAAGAAACTAAACACCCGCAATAATTTGGTTATGAGAAAGTTCCATCTTTTGCTTATTTCTGCACTTGAGTCCATGACGGAGAAGGCAGTGCTTATTTCACGTTTATGTGAGCATAGTATTCAATGTCATAACTATTCAACCATGAGTAAGAATGCAAGAAAGGTTGCTGCTAGCTATGACTAGATAACTCTATTTTGTACAGATGCCAAGATATTGACATCAAGTACTATTTAAACCCCATTTACGTTTTCTTGTATGAGGAGATGAACAAATGGGCAACAAGATGGAACGAAGTCAACGAACCTCATCTTCAGGTTTTTGGTTAAAAATTTTCACCCAAATCAAGCATTGTAGGAGTTTCCTACTTCATTCCTCAATGGAACCTAACAATACATTTGCCTTCTCAATTGTTTAACCAAAATCAGCTGGAGCATCTCCAGGAGATTAATCAAATTTTAACACCAAATTTGTACTTCGCTACTTTGCACTAGATTTGAAGAGTGAAGTATTGTAGTGCAATGCAACAGACTCTTCAATTTGTGCAAGAAATTTGTTTTCTTTTGTCTTTTTTGCCTTCAACTGAGGGTAGGAGTTTTTGCTAATGAGGCTGAGACAAAATATAGAAATTTCTTTTGATGTCTGACAGATACAACCTATACTTCACTTTGAATAATGCTAAGAGGAATCTGAAGGATGAATTGGTGTCTGAAGGAGTTGCCGAAGCACGTAAATCTTAGCTAAACTGTTGGAGCATCTGTTGGGGATGCCCTGTGCTTTCAATCACATAGAACTTACATTACTTACCAAAACAAAAACAATATGTCTGGTGAACCATCAAAAAGGTGTAACTTCAGGGATTTCACACAGCATTCTCCGCCCAAAATGAAAAAGTAGTTCCCACACCAAGCTTATTTGATCCCAAATTCTCAATACAGAAGAATAAGCATAACCAGTAACCACGCTCAACCGCACAGATAAAGCAGTAACAAGTTTAGGAAAGTGAAGAAAAGGCCAAACAATGAAAGGACATTTACTCCACTCCAAACCCCAAAATATGTAACACTTTTTTTTTTTTGGTAGGGTTGTTACGATCCATTGTCCCACATCGGCCAAGTACGGGATTGGCCATGTGCATATAAGCCCTTGGACACCCTCCCCTTGTAAGCCGGTTTTCAAGGGAGAGTTCTACCCAAGAGTTTGTATCATTGGTATCAGAGCTAGCCACCACGTCAAGTATGGGATCGAACCCACCTATGCAAGTATGGGCTCATATGGGTGCAGCGTTGCAGTTTGACTCCCGGAGGGGGCAACCTATAGGCTGGATTAAAATACTTAAAATGTATTGAATACTTAGGTGAGTGGGGCCGCCAAAAAAAGAGAAAAGGCTGCCGTCGGGTAAGTGTCGATAGAGTGGGCTGCCATGGGCGTTGGCTGCGGAGCGTGGTGGTATGTTACAATCCATTGTCCCACATCGGCCAAGTATGGGATTGGCCATGTGCATATAAGCCCTTGGGCACCCTCCCCTTGTAAGCTGGTTTTCAAGGGTGAGTTCTACCCAAGGGTTTGTATCAAGGGTGCTCCCGCCAACTTGCGCGCACCTCGGACTAATATCTTCAGCCCCTCCCACAACTCTTTCACACGCTTACAACGAGAATTGAACGTGAGACCTTAGGAGGAAGGAAACCCCCCAAGTCCCAAAAGTATCTAACATGTAAAAGAATCTATCAAGCGTAGAGCTGCACCCCCTAACTCCCAAGTAAACAAAGTAGAAACGGAAAGCCTCTTAATTTTGAACAATAGCGATACGCACCTAACCAAGAGTTAGTTGACAGTTGCCAGTCAGTTGGAATACTTCGTTGGTTTTGTGAAGTGGTTTTGTTGACTGGTTTTGTTAGCTGGTTTTGATGAAGTGGTTTTGTGAGTCGGTGGGACAGTTAGTTAGGAATTGTTGTTGCTGTATGAAAGAGAGTGGGAGAGATGTAGTGAGGTATGCAATTGTAAAGTGAAATCATAAGAATCAGTTGTGAATTGGGTCAAATTGCCCTGCAACTGTTCTTGAATAACACAACCAATTTCCTTCGTTCTTCTCCATTCATTCTATCTCTTTGTTTTCTTGTCATTTCCACCAGCATTTCCATAGCATCACGCTTATCAAATAGCCTATCCTCCCCGTCAGAATATAAAGCAACAAGATAGGTATAAAGTATACGCATAAAATTGGGGAAAGAAATCAACGAGATACGTACAGCTGACAGATCTTGGAGTAATCGCGAGTGAGGATGCTGTAACCAGTCGACATTCGAGTGTCGGAAGCAACCACGCAGTAATCGGCGCCTGCTATGGCAACGCATGTCCTGCACATACACACAGTATAGAAACAAATTGAATGAATCACAAAAAGTTGAACGAAGGCATTCGAGTAAAAAAGAGAGGGTAAAGTAGGAGGAGGAGCTCACCCGCCATTGTTGTCGTAAGGAGACCAGTTTGCTTGTTGCTTCATCGTGCAGATTCGATGAGAGAGAGAGAGAGGAACTAGGGCTATTGCGACTGTGTAAGGAGCTCGCCCTTTTCTTTTCTGCCAAGACAGGACAGAAAAAGGAAAACGGTACCGTTTTTTTCCTGACACTGTTCGGTATGGACTCTTTTCCAGTTTAGGGCTGTGGACCTTTTGCGGGCCCATTTTTTATTTCTTCAAGTTTGGGCCTACCGCGGGCCTGTTCGTTTATACGTTACAACTTACATTCTTTTGAACAATACTTTTTGGGTCGTAAAAAGGGAATGGGAAATTTGTAGGGCACTCCGCCTAGGGTTTTAAGTATGTCAACTGAAAATGACCCTCTGGGTAACATTCGCCTTGATTGCAGGTCACTAATGGCAGAGTTTGAGACAGTTTCTATCAAGCATGTTTACCGTGAAGCAAATCACTGTGCGGATGTATTAACAAAGGAAGCACCGGTTGCAGTCGAAGATTTTTATATCTATCCTAGTTTCCCAATTTGTATTGCTAATCTCTTTTATGCAGATTTGATTGGGATTGTTTACCTCCGGCTTGTAAACTCTATTTAGTTATTTTTAATGCATCGAATTTTACCACAAAAAAAAAAAATTTGTTTCGTAAATTGTTGTACAATGTGTTGTGATAGTAGCAGGGCCCATTGTAAAAAAGGAGATTACCATACTAAAACAACAAATTTACCATTAAGCATACGAACTGTCGCCTCACTGAATGCACCTGCTAAGGATTGATTATATCGCGATGGTCCCGATGAAGAGTTACTAGCAATATGACGGTGGTAATCTACATACAGTTATTCCATAATGACCAGTACCTTCAACAAAAACGCTACTGATGACAACTCAAGTGACGAGCACCTCGGCTAGATATCGCTAACCAAGAGAAGGCTATAGAATGAGACACAACTAGACAACCACGTACGTGCTATTTGCAAATAATGTGGATTAGAATTGGGGGTGTCACTGTTTAAATTTGAGAGCCCACTTTATACATTGATATATACTAGGTTTTTAGCAACGTGCGTTGCACGCTTGATCACGCTCGCTGGTCTAATAATGAAATTTATTTAGCGTTTATTGTTCCATTTAAAGAAGGGTTAATTACAGGGGGTTTTTTTTCTTTTGTGTTAAGGCTTGTTTGTTTGGCAGATGATCGTTTTGTATTTTAGTAATGGTTAGTTTGGTTAGCTATGGTTTCAGCCTAAACTGTTGTAGCAAGGTGACATGCTTTGCATGTCTAAGGCGTACCCCTTCTTTTTCAAGGCGGTATGGTTATTCGCAGATGGATATGCAATAAACGTTAGAAGCTACAGAAAGTTGCAAAATTTTGATTTTCTGAAGACCAAGTTTGTAATCCAAGTGTACACACTGTTGTTGGGTGTTTTGGTGTATCCGTCAAGCAGAATTCTTTCAGTTATTCAAGGTCATGTTCACACTTGGAATGAAAGATGGGACTTTTTCACTTTTTTCTTAACAGAAATCTTTACAGTAACACATTGTTCATTTGTACACCATTTGCATTGCCTTAAGCCTGTTCTTTTATACAGTCTAAAGGAGTTTATCTTTTGGGTATCATTTGGTCAAGCAATGCTGCAGACCCACTGCTATCTTAGAGAGCTTCATGCTAAGGTAGCCATGGGAATGCGGTATCACCATTTTTAAGACCTGCAAGAAAGGTAATAATTTCAACCAAACTAAACTGAACTAAGTATTGGACAGGAATTGCTGAAAAATAATTTTAGACTTTGACAAAACGATTGTTAGGGGGCCAGTGAAAATTGAAAATACATACTAATACTTAAGCATGAGCAAAATGGTACTCCCCCGTCCCATTTTTATTGTCCATTTTCGTTTTTCGTACCGTTCTTTCAACGCTTATATCTCCCAATCTACAATGTTTTTCATAATTTTGAAAACTTTGTATATAGATTTAATCGAGAACTATCAAACAAGATCCATATTGCATATTTTTAGAGATTCATATTGGAGGATATAAGCATTGAAAGAATAGCACGAAAAACGAAAACAGACAATAAAAATGGGACGGAGGGAGTACTACTTTGTGGCAGGTTAAGACGGGAGATGAGGTCAAAACAAGTACAAACAACATTTTTATTTTGAAAGGTGAAAAAATTTCGTTAATTTTTGAAAATATTACAAAGATTAATAGGAATAAGAAATGAAAACATCAAATTCCAAGCCCGAGACCCAAAGAATCTACATCACTAAGATTTATCATATGCCCATCCAAAACCCAATCCCCAAGTTTGGTAAGAAACCAAACACGGGAAACCCATAGGAACAAAGCCCACACCTGTTGGTCTAAAACCCTAGGTAGGCAAAATTAAGACCAAACATCAAAGAGGCCTAGAAGCCCATAAAATTTGAAGACACGCACCATGTGTGATTGGAATACATACAAAGAGAAGATAAAAATTACCCCCAACAATAAAAGATCAATGTCTTATATATAGATGAATGGAACATATACTATGCAACTGTATATAGAGATTTAGATAGGTCCTAATTAAAACAGGCATTATAGAGTGTTTCCATGGAAAGGAAACCTGACAAATAAGTGTATAGGAAACCTTATAACAAACGATTGTACAAGCATCATCGAGAAACATTGTATTAGATAAGACAATCTGGTTACAACCGATTATTAGGGTGTTTTACTTGGATTTTATCAGAAAGAATTTAGAGAGAAAACCCTGCTAGATTCAAGGGTTTTCACTTGGATTGGTCACTCAAAATGATCATATGCACTGTCGGTACTTTTTCCTTTTTCCCCGAGAGTTAATTAGAATAGATTTTTATTTTGAAATGTACAAGATGGATTTTGTGCCAAAATAGATTACTATGATGCCAGAGACCTAGTGGATGGAAGAAATGGAGAGAGTATTCAAGGATTTATCCCAAAAAACAGGCTCACTACGGCTCACTACAAGCACGCACACAAACATCGTTTACTGGTTTAGTTTCAAATGCAAGACTAATAGGATAAAGCACCAAAGAAATCATATCTTAAAATCTTTATAGAAGCATATCTGGAGACCCCCTCAACTATGGAAGACAGTGAAGGTGTAGCATGGAATGCATTTTGAATAGCAGAAATAAGACCTTCAAGAGGATACTTCTCAATGTTTGAAGGCACATATCCTGCTTCACTCAATACTTTCTATGGTGATAAATTGCACAATACAGTTATTAGTCCAATGAATAAACTTTTAAGCACAGAAATCACAACATCATGTGAATGAGTTGCCCAATGTCAAAGTACTTAAACTGCACAATATCATCAACATAAAAAAGAGGTTGCACCATCAGAAATAAGTTTCCACGGAAGCTGGCTTGAAATATTTGATCCGGGTATAGTTAATGACACGGCATGAATGTGTCCTTAAGACTAACAGTGACCCATTACTTCCATCACGATGCATGCGGATCATGGTAGCAGTATCTCAAACTAAGGGCATCATGCTTGGAATCCATAAAGATTGGAATATCTGATACTATAGCCAAAGCTTTAAGCTAACTTCATGGTGATCAATTCTCCCTACATTGAGTTGAAACCCAAGGCTTGGCTTAGAGGCTTAGAGCCTTAGACAACCAAGAGAACTTGACTAATTCATGAATTATGCCTCTGACATTGCCTATATAAATTGGGAAATACAAAATCAACTAAAGACGAACTGCACAAGCTTCATCATCTACACCCAAAGAAGTAGGAACAGTATTCATCAGCAAAGAAATTTAAATGTCTAGAAATAACATCATTTGAAAAAGTGGGAATTAAATTGGCATAAATTAAAAGATCGCTTACTATCTTGAGCCAAGTATAAGAACAAAGAGTAAATAATCCTATTAAGCCATGCACGAAGTCCATTTTCAAAAGTCTATCTCAAAACAGTTCCCACATCTATTATTCCAGTTTACTTAGCAAGAAACCTAGGAAATGCTTCATCGAGGTCACGACTGACCATGCTCCAAGATTGAGCAACAGTTTCTAATCGATCACCAGAGGTCTCTAAGAAAATCATTCCAGCTCTTAGGTCGAAATGCAAATGAACAAAAGGCGTAAGCAATTCTGTTGCCATTGTATAAATCTACAAACTTACACCAACAAAGAAAGAGTTGGCTCATAAGATGAGCTTGTATACATACATGATACACCAATGAGCACAATTGCAAAAAACAAGGAAAATTGTGCAAATTAGTGAAAGCATACCCAACATCTTCTTTTATGTAAACCAAGGGATTCCACAAACTGGATCCACACACAAACATATACACAAAGGGATATTGATGAACCTAAAATAATTTTCTTTATTAATCTTGTCATAATTTTGCAAAGAAGCCAACTACCCTTACAAAAGTTCATTCTCTCTTTGCTTATGCCTTATGAAACATATTTTTTTGGATTTTAAAACACCAGATAGAACACAAACTTGAGCTTACATAAGTGGTAAAACAACACATACAACGAGGAAAACAGTGATTCCCAAAAACCCCTCTATATTCGGGAGCTTAAAAAACCAGGTACAACACAAAATCGAACCCACACAAGTGCTAAAACAACACATGCAGCACAAAATCAACGGGGAATAAACCAAAATAAGGACCAAAAGAACCGAATGGAAACATCGAAACACCATACCAAATGCGGAAATCAACACACACGCCAGACGATAATACAGAAGGAAAAACAAGAGTTCAAAAGATACACAAAGACGTGCCTATTCATCCGTGTGGATTCGACCGAGATCCAATAAAGAGAGGAAGAGAGCCTCCCAAAAAACACAGATTTGACCTAAATCAAACTAAAAAGATGAAAACCCGAACCCTGCCTGCCTATCGAAATGATCCGAACAGGAGACGAAGCCAGGCCGTATCGATTGACGGGAAAACCAAGAGAGAGAAAGGGAAAATAGCTTAGACGAAAGCAAAGAAAACACGTCTGAAAGTGAAAACAAACCTGATTCAACGAAGCTCAATGGAAGCTCTAAGATTTACCGACGGCATAAGAGAGAGAGAGAGAGAGAGAGAGAGAGAGTGCGAACCACACACTCGCACAGTACGTTCGCAGAATATGCGTGAACTGTCAGAGGTGGGAAGATAAAAAGACGGAAATGCCATGAAAAAATCCTGGAATACCGGACGGATAAAGAGAAAATAGCGTACCTTTTTTAGGGGCACAAATGGAATAGTGGAAAAGTCTGAAAACCCATATTATTCATTTGGAAATTGGCAAAACTGTACCAGAGGCCCACCACAATAGAGGCAAAAAGACACAAATACCCCCAAACTTTACACTACAACCTCTGCCACTGAGGGATCCAATTGGAAAAATCAGCCAAATATGGGGCTGGCACAAATTGGAGAATCATGGCTCATTTACTCTAGTTTTTGACATAGTAGACATGCTCGTGACAGGAAATGAAAATAAGGTCTCTGTGATTGTGAACCATTATACTCAGGATATTAATGTCATAAGAAATCATAATAATTTTCATTTGTTGGTTAATTTGCAGGTTAAATTGGCCTGAATCTATTATGTCTGTTTGATTGTGCAAAGCCAATGTACAACATGGTCTAAAAAACACAAGATCTTTTTTTCTTTTTTCTACAGATATCATCACATCTGTCAAACTTGGTAAAGCGATAACAAAGACAGTAAACAAATGACAAAAATGATGGAAGAAAAGGGTCACAGTCAAATAATTTCGGCACTAACCTGACTGTCTGAAGGAGGTCATCTGAAGATTACTATTGCAATTAAGCAAGACAAGTATTGTGTTTTGTAAGATCGTTGCCACGTTTCCAAAAATGAGTATGTTCAGCCAAACAAAAGCAAAGCTTTAACATCCCTCTCAACATGTGTGGCGGAGATTGTACATTTCAGGAGAGGTTGACAGAAGTATCAGGTGCCAACAAAGTTTTTTTCACGTACATTTTCAGTCACTTAAAGCAACTATGGAATATGTATACCTTATGATGCATTGAATGGCTGAGTGCCACTGCCACGTTTCACCACCTTTGAGATATCCAGCCCTAAGTATGTTAACTATCCAAATGGATTCATTATTGATTTTTAAGAACAATCAATCTTTTACTAATACCAACAGGCTTCCTTGTGACCCATCCCCACACAAAAATAGCCAAGGAACTGCAGTACCAAAGAATGCAGGAAATAATATCAAAGCAATGGGGATGCACAAATGAGCCAAGTGATACAAGGGACGTTGTCAATAAAGTAATCAACACGAACCAGCAGAATTCGGAGGTGGAGGTTTGGAGATGAGATCAACTTTAGCCTTATCGACCTCTATGCCTCTTTTAGACACTATGTGACCCAAAACTATCCTTTCTTGAACTATGAAATGACTCTTTTCCCAACTTAACACAAGGTTTGTCTCCATACAACGTTGAAGTACTTCGAAAGATTTTGGAGGCAAGGAAAGCTGTAAGATTTCTCACTCAAAGAGAAAAACACTCCACTGCAGACCATAGAGCACACAAGCACTAACAGGCCATATGAAAAGATTATAGAAAAAGCATTGACAATAATATCCACCAAAAAATAATAAGCAAACAGAAAAATAAAATAGTACGAAATAAGGGTGCCTATGGACATAGCATGTAGCAACAGATACAACACAGATTGACATTTATAATAAAATGTATGTCCTGCCATCCTTTATGGACCCATGTTTCCCCTGGACAACATGATATTCATTTGCTCCATTATTTTTTAGCTTCCTGCGCTTGTGTTTGCAAGCAAAATGCTCTAACTCAACCAATAGGGTCTCTGGAACTTGAAGTCCATTCTCGAATCTCGACTTGAATTGCAAAATCATATTTCCAAAAGAGCCATTTATTTTTTTTTTTTTTGAGATGACAAATACCCAGTAGAGCCAATTTATCAGAATCAGAAATCAAAACAAATCGACTATTACAAAGCCTCAAAATCAAAATCGAAATAGATCAAAACAAAAGTCCTAGAAATCGCACAAATCATACAGAAATTCGCACACTACCCAAACCCAAACCCAAATCCAAACCCTAGAAAAATTGCACAAATCATACAAACCTTAGAAATTGAAAATCAGGTGTAAATCTTACCTTAAATCGCGGTCCAAAAAACGCACAAGTTGCGCGAAGCAGAAATCGGTCCAAAACTGAAATTGCACTCCGAAACTTTCGTTGGAAAGACCTAATACGGGCAAAGGACCTGTACTTTCCTTCGAATCAAGCCCTTCAAGCTTGGGAGGCGTTTGGAATTTGAAGGGAGGGAGGCGTTTGGTCCCAAGTCCGGAGAAGAAAAGATGAGTTTGCTTGGAAAGAAAGAAAAACAGAGAGAGAGAGAGAGAGAGAGAGAGAGAAAAGAAGGAGAAGGAAAAGAATTGCAGAAAACGCGTGCTTTCTGGGGTCTGGATCTGGAAAAGGTGGGAAGACGAAAATGGCCCTGAACAAATTCTGAAATACCATGCGTGTAAAGACAAAATAGCGTAGCTTTACTGGGGATACAAGTGGAATAGTGGAAAAGTCCGAAAACCCA
>BPLS01000386.1:1027170-1068545 GCA_019656275.1 Rhododendron kiyosumense | reverse complement strand
TCCTTTTTTGGTCCTTTCAAGATTAAAAAATATAGTTACAAAAATAAGTGTTCCAATTTTCAATCCGTTTGAACGGGTGAAAATATGTTATTTTTCTGATCATTTCATCCTAAATGGTAAATGGTCATAGTAAATTTTTTGCTCTAAGACTTTTCAATGGGCACCCTAAGAGAACTCTAAAACTAAATAAGGAATCTTAGGGTGCTCATTGAAAGGTTTTAAAGTCAAAAATTTACTACGACCATTTAGGATGAAATGATCAGAAAAATAACATCTTTATACCGGTTCAAACGGATTGAAATTTGAGATACTTTTTTTTTACACCATTTATGTATTAAAAATTATAGTTAAAAATTATGTATTTCAATTTTTTAGTTAAAAAATATAGTTGAAACACAAAGCCTTCCTTTTATAGCCTCCAGAAATAATATTTTGGGCACACGAATCAACATTTTTGGACCAGCCGATCGCTGTCTTATCTTGGCACATGAATCAACATTTTTTATACTTGTTTTTTGTTCACACTCTAAGCATGAGGTGTAAGCATTGCCTAATGAATCCGACTGTTTTTTTTTCCTTTTTTCCCTATATACATATTAAAAAATATAGTTAAAAAAATAAGTGTTTCAATTGTCAATCCGTTTGAACCGGTGCAAAGATATTATTTTTCTAATCATTTTATCCGAAATTGTCGTAATAAATTTTTGGCTCCAACGCCTTTCAACAAGCACCCTAAGACTCATTATTTAGTTTCAGGACTCTCTTAAGGTGCCCATTAAAAGTCTTTAGAGTAAAAAAATTCATTATGACCATTTAAGATAAAACGATCAGAAAATTGAAAATAGAGTATAAAGACCAATTCAAATAGATTGAAAATTGAAACACTTAATTTTTTAACTATATTTTTTAATATATAAACGGTGTAAAAAAATAAGTGTTCGAATTTTCAATCCAATTGAACCAGTGCGAAGATCTTATTTTTTTTGATCATTTTATTCTAAATGGTCATAATCAATTTTTTGCTCTAAGGCCTTTCAATAGTCACTTTTAGAGAGCCCTGAAATCAAATAAGAAGCCTTAGGGTGCTCTTTGAAATGCCTTAAAGCTGAAAATTCATTACGACAATTTAAGATAAAATAAAAAAAAAAAAAGATTTTTGCACCAGTTTAAAAAAATAGTTAAAAAAATAAGTGTTTCAATTTTCAATCCGTTTGAACCAGTGCAAAGATATTATTTTTTTAATCATTTCATCCTAAATGGTCGTAATAAATTTTTGGCTCCAAGACCTTTCAATGGTCACCTTAAGAGAGTCCTGAAACTAAATAATGAGTTTTAAGGTGCTCGTTGAAAAATCTTAGAGCAAAAAATTCATTATGACAATTTAGAATAAAATGATAAAAAAGTACGATCTTTGCCCCGGTTCAACTAAATTAAAAATTGGAACACTTAATTTTTGAATCATATTTTTTAATATAGAAAAGGTGTATTTATAGAAATTAACTAAATTAATTAATTAAATTAAATAAAGAAAGAAATTAAAAGGGCTGGGGTAATTTACGGAAAGAAAGGGGGGTAATAGGGGAAAAAGGTTGTGGGGTCGGAAGGGGTGTGGTGTCAGGGGGGTGGGAAAAGCAATTTACGTGCGAGAAGAGATTTGCTCAGTTTTAGGTTGTTCAAACTTGAACTGCGTGCCGGATGGAAGAGGGATTTTTTGACGGGGGCCCGCATATGTTTACGTGTCGGACTGTGAGATCAACGTACTCGCACGTGGGGCTCTCCTACAAAACCCATCATGTGTAGTAATTGACGGTCAAACGGCGCAAATCTTGAGAATGTGTGGGCCCATTATTTCGAATCGGGAGATATGCATGTATGCCCATCACGTTTTGTGTTAATTACGTGTGGGCCACTCGTCGTATTTTTATAAGGAACAAAGCAACCGACATTCTTGGATTTTTGAAGTCGTTAGTAGTTCGTTACTTGCCAACAATTACTTTGCTTCCTTAATTCTACGTATAAGTGTTCACACACTCTCTCTCTCTCTCAATTACTTTGCTTCCTTAATTCTACGTATAAGTGTTCACACTCTCTCTCTCTCTCTCTTTTTCCCTTTTCCTTCTCTTGGTGATGCAGAGTCTCTAGCTCTTCTCAGGCATCATTCCACACGCTGATGATTGATGAGGTCTCGCCAAAAATTATTAAGGCCAGTTCTCGAAAGGAAAATAAATATTTATTTTTTAAAAAGATAATTTTAAGTTTAAAAATTATGTGCTTATACAAATGATTTTTTTATCAATATGGATGTTATTTGATAGATCTCATTGAGATATTTTATACGGTGCAAAAAAATTTGAAAAATTATTTTTCATTTATATTATTTTTGAGCTTGAAAATGTGAAATAAATACTTATCTTTTAAGAAAGTGTTTTAAAACGGGGACCTTAGTGAGGAAAATTAAATCTAAACGTTAGGAGTAATTAAGCCAATTAAACCCTTACGTCTCGGGTTAAGAACACATCAGACCAATCACTCGTAGTTTTGGTCAGACTTCGTTCAAAACTTGATGGAGCTCGATATTTCTTGAATAATTAATGCCTTGTTCCTTTTGCTTTTCAAAAAGCATTTTTCAAAAAATACCCCCTAGATTCCTTCTAGATTCTTCCTATTTTCAACATTTCTCTCTTTATCTCTCTTCATTTATTACCCCTACAATTTTTCAATTTTTTTTTCAAATCCTAATCCAAACAAGACATAAGTTTATAGAAAGAAAAGAAAAGTTGTTTGTCCTTGTGTAAAGTTACAATACGATCCCTTTGTAGGAATTTTTTTATATTTGAATAAATAATTAAAAAAGAATGAGATAGCGATATCGGGCAAAAAATTAATCAGGAAGCAAAACTTGAGTGAATCAAAATTTTCGAATCTCTAGGATGATAAACACATATTTGGAGAAGAGAGTCAATAAAATATCAATAATCGAAAAAACTCTCATTTTAAAAAACTGTTGTTCTAGGTATCAAAAGGTTTAGACATGGTGCTCTCTATTTCATGCGTTTAGTTTACTTGTGTTAGTAGTCGTAAATTTGTAAGTATAATATTTCATTACTTGTCTAACAATTAGAGGGAAACAAATTTACCAAAGCTTTGATTTTCCTAGTAGTGGCACTTTTGTGGTATCATTTGTCATGTCAAGGGTTTGAGCTATGGTATCCACGCTCACCCAAAAAGGGAAACAAATTTGAAATAATAATAGTACTCCATTGGACCGTCTACAATCAATGCAAGCGTTAAATTTTGGCACTAGAATCGCCCTTTTGTCCAATTAGTCAATACTCCCCAAAACCAAAAAAGTGAACTTGACCCATTCAAAGTTGCGCAAAGAGCATGAACAAATTAAAGAACTTGTAGAAAAGCCCACCCCAAACGCAAGAAGCAAAAGAAGCCATTCCCTTTGCACTAGTCAAAAGGTTAGATGGATTCCTTCACATCTAAGCACCAAAACCACAAGGCAACATAGGATTGATTAAGTTAAGCTTGTCAATGCATTTGGGTTTGCACTGATTAGGCAACATGGGAAAAAACCCCACAATTTGTAGACTAAACTTTTTAAGAGTTGTCATTTCACCTGATGAATAAGTCTTCATCTATTTCTCCACAAAGTTTCTAGAAACTTTGATATTAGTTGTTGCAGTGTGAATCAAATCTCAACTTCTATTTATCTTTTTATTAATTTCTTTCTAGCTTTGATGCATGCGAAAAGGCAAATCTAATGCCATTGTTTTAAGAAGTATGTAAAAAGAAGTTATGATTTTCATCACGAGTTAGTGTTGGTTTTCGATTTGACAGGTTTTTTTGCACTCTTAGTATACATAAGAATTATTGAAATAAAATACTATTTGAAGATACAAATGTGAAATTAATTCTTATAAATATTTATGACTTGTTGAAAATTATTTTAAAGAAATTTAGTTGGTAACCATGTTACACTCTCTATTGCGAGGTTAAAAGGGTCAAATTTTGACGAACACAATAATTGATTGTCAATCCTCATGTATATGAGTGGTTCTTGTTAGTTAGTAATTTCTTTATCTTACGAGACTATTTTTTTGTTTCCTGTATCTTATGCTTGGTTTGGTTGTTACGGACCCCACATTGGGTAATTAAATAAAAAAACCTTCATATTGAATTGATATAATTTTATTAAATATATATAACTTATCCGCTACTTAACACAAATAAAATAACAAACAGTAAATAAGTCAAAGTCGTTTTCGGTGGGTTTTTCTTTTCCTCTGTCGTTGTTCCTTAACTGCGGTCAGGACGAGGAGGATGTAAGCACGTAATCGTTTGGGAGCTTCTAGTGCCACGCATTCATTGTCTGAGTACACCCACATATGAAAAATGTTGTACGCTTTTTTTCTTAGTTACACTTTTTCTTACTCCCTCCATCCATTTTTTGGAGTCCAGTATTTCATTTTGGGATGTCCCTTAATAAGTGTCAATTTTATAAAGTTATTGGGTAAAAGTTGGTGTATTTTCTATTTTGCCCATAAAATAGATTCCATTTTAAAAAGTTAGTGAGTAAAAGTGTAATGATGATGTTTTCATAGAAAGTAAGTAGGAAAAGTGGAGATAAAAGTCAATGTGAAATGTGTGATAATGATGTCTTCTTAATAAGTTGAAGTTACGAAGCAGGTCACTTTAAAAAAGGAGGAGGAAATATTTCGTACTGTTGTTGGCCAAAAGATATTCATTTTTCACATAAACGTTTGGGAGAGAACTAATTATTTCAATGTTAGTCAGTAAAAGATGTCAATAATGGTACTATCTCCAATGACATAGTTAGAATTGAATAATCAAAATTTGTCACCTCATTTTTTCGTTATCCATTTAAGGATTTCTAAGATTAAAAATATAAAATTTCACAATGTTTCATAATCAAAAATCATTTTTACTAGAGAGAGATAGAGAGACCCAGAGGTGCTGTAGTGCACCCCTTGTAGTGCGGCCAATCCGGTCATCCATCTCGGTAATGGATGGCTCGAATTTTCATCCGAACAATGGACGGTTAAGATTTGTAGGAGCTTGAATTAAATTCAAACCGTCCGCATCGAAATGGATGATCGAATTGGCAGCACTACAGGTGCGGCTGGTGCACTACAGCCCCTCCCATTCTGAAATAGAGAGAGCTAGGAATAAATGCAAATATGTGCCCATTGGCATTGATAGTGATGAGAGGAGAGATAAAGAACAGGAAAAGAAAAAAGAGTGTTTGTTCATTAATAGTGATGTGATCTCATGAAATTTGGTTATACCAAAATAAAAAAGATTGGTTGGAGTTAAAAGTTTGTTTGTTTTTTTTTTTTAAATTTTTGATTATGCTATTGGAACACTATGAATAATGAAATTTGCTACTAGTATTTGTGTAATGAGAAAAACTTATTTATGGAGGAGTCGTGAATAAATTTTACGAAGATCAATCTCGTGCATTTAAAAGTATTTTGGACAATCTAGATTAAAAATAAACTATTACCGATCAAAAATATTTATTATCGGTTGAAGTTTAAAAATATATTTCAATCATTAATTGTCAAAATAAACGGGTGAAATTGCACGCCTCCATAAATAAGTTATTCTCCTGTGTGTAATAATGGATGGTTAGTGGTTACCCTTTTTTCCCCTTCTTTCTGAACAAGGTGGGTGTGTATTTCTGGGTACGAGAGAAAAGGTGAGTGGAAGCACCCTAACTAAGAACTAATCGTTGCCCCTCCTTTCCGCCGAAACTACAAATTTTGCCACCCAACGATTTTCCTTCTATGGCCCCGCTGGTTATTTCAACCTATAAATACCCCGCGTATTAGGGTTTGGTGTGGCAGTTGAAATTCGTACAAAATCAGAGGCGAAATCTGTCTATTCCTTGTCCTATAGAGAGACAAGCTCGTATTTGTTGCGAGAAGAGAGAGAGAGAGAGAGAGAGAGAGAGAGAGACAGAGAGACAGACTCGTGGAGCGTCGCAGGCTTCGATGCGTGGAAGCAGCTGACGGAGAATAATGGCGAGATCGCTTTGGAATGAGCCCTTCTTCAAATGGCAGCGACTCCTTGTTCTTGTTACGCCTTCTGATCCCTAACCGTGTTCTAATCTCATCAATTCCAATCTCTTCATCAGGTACGTGCCCCTCCTTTTTTAGCATTCATTTCCGAGTTTATGAATTCTTAATCCTACATTGCTCCCCTCCCCTCTTTCTCTCTCATCAAATCCTAAAAAATATCCTTTTCTGTTGTTTCCCTGAAATTTCCTCGAATTCGCGTAACCGTGTCATAGTTGGTTCGGCTGTTTTTAAGTTTGTCGTCCACGGCATCATTACGTCGGTTACCGTACGCGGTGAAGGAAATCGGCCAAAAAAAAAAAACCCATTTTTTGATGATTAGAGACTTCTATAATTGTTAACCGTTTTTTACTTTCATTTTCAAGTCAGTGGTGTTGACCTGAAAGTGATTGATGTATTTTTGGTTTTGTTTGGTTTAGATATGGCGGAGGTGACAAAATTGTTGTATATCGTTGTCGTGGAGGATGATGAAGAAGAGAGGAAAGAGAAAGGGAAAGAGTCGTTCCGGTATACGCGCCCTGTTCTGCAGAGCACTCTGCAGCTTATGGGATGCAAAGCCAGGCATGCCTTTAAGGTACTAATAACTCAATTTTGTGTTTCTCTTCGGTTTCTGTGTTGTTTTATGTAAATTTTTCCCCCCACTGAGCATCTTTTGTAGATCGAATTCCCTATGTTTTTTGGATTACGTTATGGTGGAAGAGTGGGGGTATAATAATTAAAGAGCTTGCCTTTTGTGCTAATTTTGTGATCTCAATTGTCCCTAGGGCTGCAAACGAGGCAAATTGTGCTGAGCTTTAGAAAGTTTAATTTTTTTTTTTGTTCAGTTTTTAGCGAACTCGAGTTCGAGCCCACTGATTATTTGACGAGTGGGGTTGGCCTAGGCTTGAGCTCACTGTTCATAAGCTTTAACACGCCAAACAAATCATGTACTTACGCTTGTATTTAGGTCTAGAGATGCAAATAAAATTTTTATTCTGTACCTTAATAAGTTTCAAAGGTCTTGTTCGTTTGCCAGTTTTGTGTATTTTAGTTTTGGTAGTCGGTGGAGAGAGAAATAGGTTAATGATTGGAGGGAGAGATAATGAGTAGAGAGAAAAATGAAAGTAATAATTGGAGAAATAGAGTAATAATTGAAGAGATAAGTAGGGTAATGATTAAAAAACAAAACTAAAACAAAGTTAAAAATAGAAATGAACAAAGCAAAAGAATTTTCATTTTGTTCATACATAAGTTTACATACATACAAGTTATATTTATTTATGCATATTCAAGTTTATATGTGAAATTTTCATTATATACATATACTTTAGATTCGTGAGCCTAATCGAGCCAAATACTGTTAAGCTCAGACTTGGCCCATCTATGAAATGAGCCTCGAATCGAGGCTCAGGTTTGGTTTGTTTAATAGGCGAACCAAACTCGAACGAGTCTTTACCGGGTCTATCCTCAAATAGTTGCGAAGGGCTTGGTTCATTTGGAGCCCTAATTGTCTCCTTTTGGAATTAGAGCTGCCCGTGATTTGATCTTTAATTTTGCAGTATGGTATACAGTTCCTCAAATTTAGAATAGCTCCACCTGTTTGAGGTTTTGGTGTACAAGTCTCCTAAAATCACTTTCCATCGTGTCATAGCTTGTTTTTGTTCTCTCTCTTTCTAACTTCTTTACTGGTGCTATCACCGAATGCTGCAGTCTTTGAATATCACAGGTTGTAGGCTTGACTTCCTTAGCTTACACAATGAAATAGAAGATCTTTGTTTTTCATTTTGGAAAATCCTCGCGTTTCTCGAAGTTGTCTTCCATCCATTTTTCAAATTGCCTAGTGTCTCTCTCTTTCTTTCTTGTGATAGCAATATTGATGCATAGATAAGGTCAATACATTTGTTGGTGTGGGGGTGCAATGATGTTTGAATTCTTTTACTGTAATGTACAAAAGCCACAAATAGACACTACTGATATGACTAAATGGACGGTTTGCACACTTCTAACTACTACTTGTAGGAAGGATGGTTTGCACTTCTAACTAAGTACTCTTCGTTAGGTATTTGGGTTGGTTGTCTGAGGTTGAAGAATTTTTTTGTATTTTCTTCATCATGCTTATTTGTTTTGGTTTCTTCCATCTTGGCTCTCTATGTAACTTTTGGTCATTGAGGGCCAATGTTTTACAATGAATCGGCATAGTGAAATTGTAATGCAGTACCATAATTTAAAGCATCTAAAGGTTCACCATCATGGTACTAATGGTAAGTGGTAACAACTTCGAATCAAAGATCTGAGGTCCATGGTCAGAAGTGTTTCATCTTTGAGTTTGTAGCTTGTTTTGGTTTATTGTTTTAACATTAGACTGTTAATACTCAGGAACTTGTCCTAATGTTATCTTTCTGTACTTATCAGATTAGCCAACGGGTTTTTGAAGTGATGAAAAGCAAATGCTCTGCGGAGGCTTGGGTTTCAACTGAAGTTGAGATTTCGGAACTTGATTGTGCAAAAGGACAGTCTCAGAAAGAAAATAATTGCTTTTCTAGTGGGTTTTCAGATAAAGCAGATGGGGTTCACCATTTGGGTCTGGAAAAAGATGCCAAAAGTAAGAGTAAGCCATTTGAATCATACAAACGGCGCACGACTATGGTTGTTAGAAGGAAAACTTTCTTAGATGTCGTTTGTGATGCACTGGCTGAATATAAGTATGTGGGTCCGAACCAGAGAGCGGATTTGGTTTTAGCTTGCAGGTATATTGTTGCATAACTTGGTGTAATATAGCCATTGTATTGTCATTGAGGAAGTGTTTAGATTGAAGTAATATTTTTTCTTCGTCTGCACCTGTTTTTTTGGCAAGTACTTTTACTTTTTGTATGTTTTCCTCTTGGCCCAAATTCTACTTTACAAGTTTATGCTTGTAAGATTTATCACACACTCAACGTTCTGAAGAGAAAACCTAATGTATGCTAAAATGAAAATGAAGCACATCAAATTACACAAACTTTACTGTAGTGCTTTACAGTAATTAATAAATGTTAGGCCGTGTTTCTTATAAGCAAGTATGGAATTCTTTAATGTGGGGTAGTTGGCAATTAGAAACTGGATGAATTGTTTGGAAGTATTATAGAATTGAAGGAATGTTGGATTGAATTGGATTGCGAAATGGCTTCGAATTTTTCTTTTTCATGTCTGTGTTCACATGATTTCATCTGTCTCGCATGATACATTACTCATTAGTTGTGATTTCGGATGAGGAGAATATACTGTCACAGAACTTCTGAATCAATATTGGAGTTTAGATCCACTGTGTTAGTGATGAGAGAGTATAA
Source organism: Rhododendron kiyosumense (assembly GCA_019656275.1). Taxonomy (NCBI): domain Eukaryota; kingdom Viridiplantae; phylum Streptophyta; class Magnoliopsida; order Ericales; family Ericaceae; genus Rhododendron; species Rhododendron kiyosumense. Next base: position 1,059,133 of record BPLS01000386.1, on the reverse strand, counting down.
AATTTAACTGGTGGATAAATAACTCTTGTAACTACTTCAGTCAATTCTCCAGTTCTTGAGCAGGTGAACTGACTCTAGCTTTATGTTCTGCATGATGGTGACTGGTTGATATAGCATGTACCAGGAATGCGTTTATAGCACCAAGCATACCCATGTCATACTATTTTACATGTTATATATGCCTCTTTAGTTTATTTGTCTTTCGGAAGCTGAAAATTTATTTTCCTTTCAGATTTCGGGAAAGAAAGGAATCTGTAACTGTTCTACTGTGTGGGACTAGTGGATGTGGAAAATCTACATTGTCGGCACTACTGGTATGCCATTTTTCGTAGTAATTCTTTTGGGGTGAATCACATGTAACCCAACTGTAGTTTAGCCTGGACAAACACCAAACACAACTTCATTGTGGCTGGAAAATGTACACTTGAACCTGTCATATAATGTCCTAGCCCTTGTCTCTGCTGGTTCAGTTTTTTTCCCCCTTCACTTGGTTGTGGAGTACTACGAATGTCATCTCCTCTACTTTCTTTGTTTTTTTTAAAACCCCTTTCTTTTTCTTTTTTTCTTTCTTTTCATGAAATTTTAGAAGCCTCTCTGTTACAACTGCCCATATCACTCAATGATAGATAATGGATTTTGTATATGGTGCAGATGCACAAAATCGTAATTCACTGTAGATCGTGACATCAGTTCGTTGATTTTATGGTTCCTGCTGATTGTGTTATTTTCGACTTTAATTATTTACTGTCTGGAATTTGGATTAGCTTTTTTGATTTCGACAAATCTGTAAAATATGAGATATTTACCAAGAATTGAGGCCATTGTTGGAAGCAAATGTGGCATATATTTCTTTCTCTCTTCTTAGATAGTTGTGTAGCATAGACTGTGCTCCATTTCCAATCTAAATACTTTACGTCGTCTTCCATTCAGCCACTGAATGGCTCTTGAGAATTGGGGTTCATCTGCCATTGATCACTAGAAGCTTACGAGTTGAGATGGAGGGTGTGGCAGCATTTAGATCTCGTTACTTTAATATATTTGGGCATAGGAGATTGTGGTTATATGTTGTAGCGGTTGAGACTCGTGTTTGGATAGGGAAGGAGTTAAATCCCCCACTGGTAGCCTACTAGCCTTATACAGAAAATGCAACTGCAAACTCTTTCTAGTTAGCATCCGGCGTCCACTGTATGTAGTTAGCAATAGCATCCTTCAGTGGGACAAATTGCAAAAGACTCTCTTTCATCATATTCTTTATTCACCACTATTAGGTCCTCACGTTCTTCAGTGTAGGGGAAATACGGTTTCCTGGAATTTGAAATCCAACCTATAATCCTGCAAGAACCATGCAATCTGGATTTTACTGCATTAGTCTTCAGAATACTGGAAAAAATTCACACTAGCACTGTACATTCAGTTATGGTTTTCTAGTTTAGTTGAGTTCCAGTTTTTTATGTTTTTACCTTTTAATTTGACTAGTATCCCCACTGCTGTTGTTGTTTATTTGACCTTGCTATGTCTATTTGCAGGGTAGCAGGCTGGGAATTACGACAGTGATATCAACTGACTCGATTCGGCATATGATGAGGAGCTTTGTTGATGAAAAGCAGAATCCCTTGCTTTGGGCTTCAACGTATCATGCTGGGGAACATTTGGATCTAGAAGCTGTTGCAGCAGCGAAGGCCAAAAGGAAAGCTACAAAATTAGCTGGTGTCTCCCAGCTGCAATCAAAAGATGATGTATCTGATGGTCCTGCAGTTGTGTTACCGGAAGTAGACTCTACTTCTGTTGAATTGATAAGTACGAAACAGATGGCCATTGAGGGATTTAAGGCACAGAGTGAAATGGTCATTGACAGTCTGGATCGCCTTATCACTGCATGGGAAGAACGGAAAGAATCAGTAGTTGTTGAGGGTGTCCACCTAAGCCTTAATTTTGTGGTAAGTGAAATGATGTGTCGAAACTGTGAAAAGTTAGCCTGTCCAATGAGAAGAGGTTCCCTTTTTCCTTCATTTGTAGTATTGATAACGTGTTCTATGGTTTGCAGATGGGGCTTATGAAGAAACATCCATCAATCATACCATTCATGATATACATAACAAACGAGGATAAACACTTGGAAAGATTCGCAGTCCGTGCAAAGTACATGACACTAGACCCTGCTAAGAACAAGTATGTAAAATACATTCGTAACATCAGAACAATCCAAGAATATCTGTGTAAGCGAGCAGACAAGCATCTGGTTCCAAAGGTAAATAACACTAATGTCGACAAGAGTGTGGCTGCCATCCACGCAACAGTCTTCAGCTGCATTAGAAGGCGAGAGACCGGGGAACAACTTTATGATCCCTCCACGAACACAGTTTCTGTGGTTGATGAGGAATATAGGAATCAATGTACTGCCAATTCATTAAGTTCAAAGGGTATGTTCCAACTTATTCAAAGACAAGGTTCCACTAGGCATCTGATGGCACTTCTGAATACGGATGGTTCTGTGGCAAAGGCTTGGCCTGTTAATTCAATTGACTGTAACGGAAAGCGCAACCCGGATGAATCCACTGAGAATGGGATAGGGACACCAATGTATGGGCCATTGCAGATTGGTAGGTGTGAACCTGTTAATCTTCAGTTCGGCCACTTTGGGATCAGTTCTTGGCCCAATGATACTGGTGGCACAAGTCATGCCAGCAGTGTTGATGAGTCCAGGGGTGATCTCACCGATAATGGTAGTAAGTATTACTCCTCCTGCTGCAGCTCTCCCAGGATGTCTGATGGACCTGCCAAGGAGGTATTTTGAAAGCTTCTTTAACCCTATTGTTTTCTTACGCCTCAATATTATTCATAGTTCAGTAAATTGTTATTAAGTAGCAATCACTACAAGGTTCTGAATCCATCACCTTTGTATATTATTTTAGCGTTCGCTTATGTCTTTTTTCTGTTCTGATTGTTTTTCACTTCTTGTACTTTAGCTCAAGGAGGAGCAATCTGTGCATGGTAGTGATGAGGAGGTTGACGATCCTCCTGAAGTGGACAGCGATGAGGATCTAAGTGATGACGGTAGAAAACAATTCCATGAAGAGGTAAGGAAGGGTGCAGTCGTTTGAGAATTATTATGCATCTTCTTAAGTATTCTTAGGTACGGCTGGATCACCTCCTTTTCAGGGTGGTCTCCTTCCTTGAGTTTCATATGGATTTCTTTTTGCAAAGCAATAGTGCTCAATGGCAGTGGTAATACGGGTGTGCTATGGTTGATGTTTGACTATCATGAAGTTTGTGTTTATGTTTCTTTGTATCACAGTGATTTGCGGCACATTCTCAAAGGTAGAAAATAATAGGGTAAAATACGGAAAGATTAATATAGATTCTTCTCTTCATTTACATTTTACCCTATACATTGTACCCTTCAGAAAGTACTGCAAAAATTCCTGATACGATCACAGCCTTTAGGGGCAACTCAAGGGGTGGAAACTTAGGACCTGGTTGGGCAAGGCCTAGGTTCGAGTCCCCATAGCCCCTTATTTGGGCTAAACATACTCTCAACACCACCCACACGTGGTGGGACTTTAGCTCTGGTCCCAAATTAGGTGCGGTGAGATCCCCTACATGTAGTGGTGTGGTATGACGGGGCAATACTCTATGGCGAAGGTGACGGGGTACCTTACCTGCACTTCCATTGATTCCAACAAAAAAACTAGGAAAAAGTGACCATATTTGAATTTTTAGCCCAACGTCGGTGATATTGTTGCAATCTAAATATTTGTTGCTGTTAGATGTCTGATAAGAGGGAGTTACTTTTTTCGTTTTTATTTTTTTTAATTTTATAGTCAGGAGAAACTTTTTTCCTTGAACTTTTGATTTTTTGCAATCTACACTGCTAATTATAGGGCTGAACTCTTCTGCTGTTATCATTTTTTTCCCGAACTGTAGTTCTGATGTGGAACTCTGTATTTTACAGATGGAGGGATCCGTGGATGAGGAGTCGACCAAATCAGATGAAGAGTATGATGATCTTGCAATGCAAGATATCCAAGAGAATGGCTACTGGTCAGACGATGATGAGTTCAAGGATAAGGTGGTGCCTAGGTCCGGGAAGGAACCAACTTCAGATGTTCTTGGTGTCCCTGGAGACAAAGATGGGCTAAATCTCGACGTCTTCTCCAGAACTAAAAGCGAACCTTTTTCTGAGCTACCATGTTCTTACTCCCCTGTACCAAGGGACAAGAAAAATGAAAAGAGAGTGCCATCTTCTGGTAATGTCAAGTTGAGGAAACGTTCTCAGAGTATACCTGCTTTTGGCAAGCGTGGTTCGGTGATGAAGGGTTCCATTCTCTCTGGAACCCCAAAGGGGTAGAGGAATATTCGTTTATTTTTTCCCGGTTTTGCCCCATTGCCTTTTGGACTTACGGGGGAAGTGGGAAAGAGTAACGGGGTAATTTTCCTCCCTACTGTGTAGATTATGTCAACGAGTTCGGATGCTTGACGTGGAGTTAACGTACTAATTAAATTTTGTCTTGCATGGAAGGTTTCGGGCATTCTTAGTAATCACAACACACAAAGAGGATTTGGTTCTATCAGACAAATCAAGAAAAAAACTGTGAGCTTGTTGAGTTGTTTTCAGAACCATTGTGACCCTATGTTTTTCACGTAGATGTTTTCAAAAACTGTTTTAGAAAGTACTTTGGAAAGATGATTTGAAAGCATCAACTAAACGGCGCGCACAATGGGAGCCGCTGTGGCAGCAGTGGTCCGAATGCAAACGGGTTTTAACCCGGGCAATGATTGAAGTAGGGGGTCGGTCGTCAAGTGCGTAGCCATGTAAAAGAAATATAAGTTGACCGGAATCTAATATCTGTCGTCTCTCTCTTTGTGGTTCTACGGGAGGAGTTATTCGTTCCAACTTTTTCAAGCCAAATATGATCTGAAATGAGTATGGACCGACGGGATCGAGCATGTCAATTCGGGTCGAGCAGAGGGTTTGTCGCCGATGTTTTTGGTTTTTCCGGGAAAAGAGAATAAATTGTTCCTGCTGCTTCTGGAGGCAGACAGGAAAAAGTAAAAAGGCCATTGGGGGCCTAGCAATTAATTGTTCCTTTTTCTGAGTCATCAAGTCCTTCGGTTTAGAAAAGATTTTGCTTGTACCTCAAAATCTCTTGATGGCCCGAGTGGTCTTTGGTGGTGTCAATTTCCTCCTTCTCCACCACTTTTCACGCAGGATTCGTACATTTAGTAGTATGACTATTCACCCCATTCTAGAATTCAAATTTTTTTTTTTTTTTTAATAAGGTAATTTCAAACTAAAAAATTATAAGCTTATTGAAATTTAAAAATATTTAATATGAATCTTGTTTGAAATATCTTTCATACGATGCAAAAAAATTTATATTATTTTTGAGTTTAAAAATATAAAATAAATTATTTAATTTTTTAAAAAGATTTTTGGAACAGGGACTAAGTACTGTAGAATGATAGAAGTGTGGTGAAAGGAGGGTATTCGGGCAAGGCCCCCCCCTCCCGGTGAAAGGAGGGTATTCGGCCAAGACCATAGAATAATCCCCCCCTTCCAGATCTCTCTCTCTCTCTCTCTCTCTCTCTCTCTCTCTCTCTCTCTCATACTCCAGCTACTGCATTCCATGTCAATGGAGTTTATGGGACCACATAAAAGGACATGGGGACCAAATTGCCTTCAGAACCTTTTAGGCTGTATTTGGATTGTGAAGTTGTGCATGGATTCATATAGAGCTTGATACAAAAAAACAAAAAGAGAGGTGACAACACAGAATCAAAACAAAATCAAATGTAGCTTTCTAACAAGCACCTTAAAAAAATGTATAATAAGTCTAGGAACACTCGTATCGACCATTTCTCTCTCATATAGAAGTGGTTGGTACGAATGTTCCTGAACTTATTATAACATGTTTTTAAGGTAAAAAGCTATATTTAATTTTGTTCTGATTCTGTGTTGTCACCTCTCTTTTTGTTTTTTTTTTTGTATCAAGCTCTATATTCTGTAGGAATGAACGCAGTATTTCTCAACAAAAAAAAATTGTACTTGCTCTTTACTTTGTTATCGTCATATTGCTTACTTACCATGATCTTGTATAAATACACGGTTACGTATTTGTCGATTACATCTGAACAAATTTGGATCTTACGTACAGTGTCGGACAACAAAAGTTCATAAATAGGAACAAATGCCAAATTGGGCAAATAAAACAGCATCCACACCGGTGTCTGTCATTTGACTCATTTCACCCTTGCCGTTCTCATGTTTGGCCGGTGAGTAGTGTTATTTTGCCAAAAAAATGGCACGGGTGCTAACCCATGTTTGTCACAATGCATGCAATTCTCATTAATTTTCTCCCTCTCAGTAAAAAGTGACAACCTTGCCATATATTTTCTCAAATTTGGCAAATAAAACGGCATTTTTCATGTTTGAGGAACTTTTGAATTTATGGGTGTGGGGTGGTAGCCACCATTTCTTTTGCAATTTTCGAGAAATAGCAGCAAATTTTCTCAAAAAAGCAACCGGTGTGGTTATAGACTTATAGTTGTTGTTGTAAACCCCCCAAAACTAAAACAGCCCGCTGAGCTATTTTTCCTTTCAGCAGATAAAATTAAATTTGCAGATACTTATTGATATTCTTATCATTATGTTTTTTAGATTTATACTTGGGGTTGTATGTACTTTATTTAATGGCTGTGAAATCCATGGTACTATACTAGTAATACTAGTACTATCTATGGTACCAGTATCTATTCTCGTACGAGGCTACGAGCCATACATATACAGAGAATGTTGAATGTTTATGCGATGATTTCACCGATTGTTTTATGGAATTCAGACACCAAATAAAGAGGGTACGTAGATGTTAATTTACGATACATAATGCAACAGTATAATAGCTGGCCAACGGGTGGCGACGGTGACATTGTACATTTAAACGAACTTGTAATAGAGGGAGAATTTTGCAACAATATGAGTGCTTCCGGTAGTGAGTTATATTCTTAATTTGCCGATAAAAAAAGAAGCTATAACTAATCAAAATAGAAGCGCTATTGACACGCCAAAACTGTTCGTACTATTAAATTTTGGCAATGTCAACCGAATTTAGTGCTCGAAATTTGATATCCCCATAAATATTTTTGATTCAATGATGAAAGATAAGTAGTCGTTCTAAAACAACATAAAACTAATAGCAAAAATTTCCCCAAAAAAAAAAAAAAAACGAAGAAGACAACACTGTAGCAATCCAAATTTTAGCAATTACAAATAATTGTGAAAATCATGAGAGAAATTTTTATTTTTTTTTGAACAACGAAGAAAACCATGAAAAATGCTCCAAAAGAGGACATTAATAAAATGTGCTAGTTTTCAATATTAGGAGCACAATACCAAGAGATTGGTTTTTGCGACTATATTTCTTAACCTTGATTCCAAGAGATTGGTTTAGGAGGGTTTGTGATCTCTTTCATCCTCCAATCTGCACAGACCAATCAATAAATTAAGAAAACAATAGTCATAAGAGATTGGTTTAGGAGGGTTTGTGATCTTGTAAGCAATCTCTAGTCTACTCATGTTCGTTTTGGGACTCTAGATCCAATCTTTTCTCTCTGACTCCAATAAATTTTTACTCTCATTTCTTCATCTATCTTTCTTCACTCATTACCCCCAAAAAACTATCTCAAAATTCAAAACGAACAGCCTTAGAGTTATCCAAAATACACACACACCTAAAAATTGTTCAAAAGCAACACTAGAGTTGGTGATGACTGTAGTACTTCCCCACGCCATAAATAGGGCTGCAAACGAACCGAGCTGCTCGTGAGCGGCTCGTGACTCAGCTCGCTAACGGCTCGTTCGAACTCGGTTCATCAAGCAAACGAATGAGCTCGAGCCATCATTTTCAGCTCGTTTCATAAACGAGCCGAGCTCGAGCCACTTGATGCTCGGCTCGTTGAGCTCGTGAGCTGCCATATACAGTACATGCATACATATACCAAACGAGCCATTTGAGCCGAGCTCAAGCTTATATATACACACACACACACACACACACACACATACCAATACCCATACATGTACCGAACGAGCCATTCGAGCCGAGCTCGAGCTTTTGAATATATATATTTGAGCCAAGTTCGAGCTCACATATTTCAGTTCAATTCGAGCTCGAGCCGAGGAAAACTAAGGCAAGCCGAGCTCGAGCAAGGCAAAACTCGGCTCAACTCGGCTCGTTTGCAGCCCTAGCCATAAGAGCATCTCTAACCCATCTCCATTTGGGCACCAAAACTCCATTTTGGAGAATCCATGCCCTCCAACCATCTCCATTTGGGGTCTCCATTTTGGAGACTTGATTCTCATTCTCCATATTTAGAGAATCACCTCCCAAATGGAGACCCATCTCCATTTCTCTTTTTCACTAATATTCTATTTACTTTTTTATTAGAATTTCGTCAATTACATATAACTTTTACATTACGCATCTTTTTTCTACAAAATTGGTATTATTGGAAAGACAATAATAATACCTTCAAAATGAGTCTTATATTAAGTATATGTAAATGCATTTTGAAATAACATCAAATGTAAATTCAAACCATTTGAACTCATAATATTATTTTTTTCTCATTTGTACTATCCTATCATTGTATTTGTTTGGATAATGAGTTGAAAAGAGAAAAAAAAAAAAACATGCATCTAATGAAAGGAGGATAAAAAAACAATATTGAACAATAAATGGAGGAAGAATTGGGGGGAGTTTAGGAGGTGAAAAATGGAGAATTAGGTTGAAATTGTTGATTCTCCAAAATTACTTTTTGAATAGAAATTTTTTTTTTTTTTTGTCTCCAAAACGGAGAAAGAGTGAGAGATGGGTTGGAGATGCTCTAAGAGATGGATTGGAATATGAAAGAATATATGTTTGCAAATGAGGAATGCTAGGGATTCAAAAAAAACAAAGAAAATATACCCGAAAATCACCTAGAATAGAGATTTCTTATCGCTAATAAAAGTCTCTTAACGGTCATAAATACCTCTAAAAGTGTATTTTCGATAATTTTCAGGTGCACTTTCTTTGTACCTAGCGCAAACAAATTAACCCCTTGGGAATTTTCTCATTAAAGGCTTGACTATTGAATTAGTAATGGGGACACTAGAATATCAAGCAATATGTCAATTAAGCTTTTGATAGGTCAATAAAGGAGGATGCAAACTTTGAATTCTCCTGTGTAGGAAATTCCTAAGGATCGCAGCATACACGTTTTTTCCGACGACGCAAAAATTCCATGAGATTTCAATCAAGATGTACTTTAATTCACATCAATTTGTTCCCTCAATGGACACTATCGATCGATCAGTCTAACTAGCTATCAGTACCATCGACTATGTCAAAGACGTAAACAATGCGAATTCATGATGTTCTCATCTTTATGTTTCCGTGACTTGCATCCGATGTATTCAGACTTACCTTTATTGGTATCAAAGGCTGCTTTTGTGACTCAAACCCTAATCGCTCTTCTGCAAGACATCGATTCTTCAGAAATTACAATTTTTAAGCATTTATTTATTGATTCTAGCACTAAGCTCAAATGCCAAGAAATATCAATCTTGATACGTCCACAAAAATAAGATATTAGGAAGTCGATTACCAAAAACAAGATAGTATTATATTAGATTCTTAATTAACCACCAAGTCATCTAAAAGCTTATGCTGTGTTTGGTTTGTTTTTTGAAATTTTTTTTGAAAAATAGTAGGGGTAATAAGTGGAAAGAGATAGAGAGAGAAATGTTGGAAGTATGGAGAATTTTTTAAAAAATTCTTTTTGAAAAGTAAAGAGAACAAGGGCCACATAAGCTGTTAGAGATGGGAGCAACTTTATTACTTATACCTTCAACATATATATATATATTGATAGGAAATTTTTTTTTATTAAGAAGACTTGACAAATGGTACATCAAATTGGAGAGAGGAGAGGGGAATCCAACCAAGGTTGGAAGGAAGATAGAGGACCAAGGTTCAAACACTTTAGGGGCAAAGCTAGCCCGAACACCTAAAAGCCTCAAAACGCCCACAATTGAAATAATAAGTCCAGCCCAAGAATCAAAACCAAATTCTAATCCAATCAACCCTAATCACTACTGTCGCCACAAAAACTAAGCAGTCGCCTTCACATCACTTTCGACAGCAACACACAAGCATACACACACTGTTAGCTCACCAAAATATCAGAACACCCCACACACCACCTTCTAGACCCCAAACCCATTAAAAGGCTAAAGAGGAACTATGCTGAACCCGGGATTCATTCCTTTGGTGCTTATTCCTTTGGAGAGGAGCGAACGGATTGTCTCTAAGTATAATTTCCAGATCCTTAGCTTCAACATATTTGGAGGTCTTTTACCAAAAACAAGATATTAGGAGGGAAAATCCAATGGGACCACATATCCTATAGTATTTGGTTAAGATGTTTATAACCAAATATCGAATATTGCAATATGGGATACTAAAATACGAAATCTCACAAAATGTGAAGTATACAATCTATATTATAAAACAGAGCAATTTTTGTCTACAAATACAAATATGAGCATCTCTACAGTCGTTGATCGCCTCCAAACTAAGATCGTAACTGTTAGATTAAGAAAATATTTTCTTAAGTGATACTTTTACCTGCTGTTGTGGTAATATATACACTTTTCTTTCCAATTTATTACCTTTTGTTTTTTCCATTTTTTAAATTGATATTATTTCAAGAGAATTGATAATTAACCTGTAAATTATTGCATTTTTTATTTCTTCTCTCTACCTTGGCATGAGCTTTTTAAAGTGAGCCAAAGAGTTAGTAGGTTATATTAGACGAGTAGAGCCGACAACTTATTTAAGTTGAAACTATTTTTCGTTTGAACGTGTCTTTAAATACGGACATCCATTAGTATTATAGAAGGTGTGACATTATAAAATAATCACTATTAGTCGAATGTGATTGCATATATTATTAGAATACTCTGGTCATATCTTATTAGATCGTATATTCTTTCACTTATTAATACTCTCGTGAAATAAACAGATTTTCAGTTGGCCAAAACTAGTCTTGTATCTTACAAAAAAGTCTGGAGTTCGAATCTTTCCGCTTGTACATGTCTCCCCTTTAGATAGGCTTTTCCTTACTTTATTTGTTTCTTACCAAAAATGACCTTATTTCTTATATTGATTGATTTATTGGGTTTAGTTATCTTATGGGACTTTCACAATTAATGTAGTGCTTTACGCATACATGATGGAAATGATCTTCCAATCGATTGGGGAAAAAAATGTTTAGGGTTTTTCAAGTGCATTTTTTGGGGCAACATCCATCTATTCCCCCATTGAAACCCACAAGAAGAACTGAACCAAGACACGGATATAGTGGTGCTGGGCACACAGATCTCTATAAATATGCAGCTGAATAATACTCAGTCATGAACAATAATAAAGCCAGAATTTGAGATATTTTCTGAAACTTTGGCTGAATATTATATGTCATCAATAATAATATGTACCACTATTATTGATATTTAATTGGCACACTCAGAGAGAGAGAGAGAGAGAGAGAGAGAGAGAGAGAAGCGCTTATCAAGATGCAAGATTTCTCAGTGCTGGTCCACCTACAAGAGTGATGGCAGATCGAGAAATATTGTCCAAGGGAGATGAATCAGAAGATCCCACTATATATGTAGAATGATGCGTTTTGTATGGTCCTCTTAGTTTTATTCAAAGCGCTTTGTTTGACATGAAATTTCTCGTCCCAGCATGGCATTAGGTCTGTCTTTGACCGGATCGGAAATGATAATAATTGAGGTGCGCGTAAGCCGGCCCAAACACTCGTGACCATCAAACCAAAATAGAAAAAGCCAGTGACGATTTGGCATGTAGCCATTGGGATATACATTTGCAATCGAGTTGACAGTTTTCCAATGAATTTACAAACAAAATATCTACTACTCCTTAATTCCATGGACAAAAAACCCCTCAAGGTGAGACTGAAAATCCTTTCTAAAGAAGACAAAAATGGGAAAAGCTCAGAACTTGGGCAAGATATTGATCAAAAGCTCTTTGCTATTTTTGGGTGGATCATATCATATAATATATCAGCAAAACCCACAACATATAAGTACAAAAAGCATCGATCGAAGCATAATATTGCTGAGTACGGAAGCAGCCAAAATTAATACTGCAAAACACATGCTCCATTTTAGTACCTACTGCTACTAATTTTGGATATATATTATGCACATTACTCTCTCATACACAATGAATTAGGAGCAGGAAATTAATTTTGACACTCTATATTTAGCCATTAGCACTCCATTTTTTGTCTTTATCTTATGTGAAATTACCCTTTATTTTGTTAGTATTCATACACTTTAAAAGGTATTGTTGTAATTTCAAATAAGAAAAATACAAAAAGTGGAGTGCCTATGAGTACTATCACAACAATTTAAGAGAGTTCGTTTGTCACTATCCAAAGGTCCCATTCCGTTTAACTTTTAACACTTTTTGTTCTTATTCAATTTTTTTTGTGCCAAACTTTTGCGAATTATTGATTTGTCTTGACGAGAGGGATCAGAAAAGTAATTTTTTTCACTTTGACCCAAATACTTTAGGAAATAACCACTTTTTAGCAAAAAGTAAAAAAAAGTTACTTTTTAATTTTTTTTCCTAAAAAGTGATTATTTCCTAAAATATTTGGGTAAAAGTAAAATTTTTTATTTTTGCCGATTCCTCTCGTCGGGATGAATCAACAATCTTCACAAATTTGGCGCAAAATTAACAAATGTAAAAAAAAATTAAGTAAAGACAACTAATTTATTCCACTTTAAGTTAGATGGAATGGGACTAAAGAGTCGATGTGAATCTTCAGGTAGGATCGATGCGTTTTGGCAACTAATCCTTCAAATATGAATCATTCATCCATCCTTCATATTCAAGTTCTCACCATCAAATTTTTTTTTTGATCAGCAACAAAATTTTATTGAACTCGACAAAGGGTACATTGAAATGGTCCACTCTAGATACAAGAAAAACTTAATCCTAGAGAAGGCCAAATTCTTCAAATATGCTTGGTCTTAACTCATCCACGAACAACATCAAAAAAAACTATTTGCTTGGTCTTAACTCATCCATCCTTCATACATCCTCAAGCATCAAATACGAATCACTCATTCGTCGAAATTTAATCCATGAATAACATCTTTCATACATCGATATCTTTCACTCATCCATCCTTCATATTCTTGTTTTCACCATTTTTACTTGGTCTTAACTATTTACAATTAAACTACGTATCATCAAATGCACACTTCAAATGATCTACATTATAAACTATAAACTACATGGGCCACAACTTTTTGCTCTAAAACGTAATTTTCGGGGACAAATATGGCCATAGAGAAGTGTCGTCAAGTTCCCCTTATGACATGACTAACAGACTGGATTCATCAGATTGACAAATCCTAAGCTGAAGCTCATAATTAAGGATAATTTGAACAGAGCTTCTCTTGAAATATAATGAATTGGCTCGAACATGATCCAATTTTCGTATCTCATGATCCTCCCCAATATTGTCAAATTTAACAATGCAAGTAATATGAAATAAATCGATGACACATGATTAATTAATTTCTCAAACAAAATTTTACCTTCATTGTTTTTGCTCTTGATCAATCATCTCCAACTCTCTGCTCCAATCCTCACATTTGCTGTCCAGAAGAATAATCACACGTCTGCAACCCCTTTGGAATTCCTCCAATGGTCATTCATGTCAGGAATCCCCAGTGTTTTTGGTCCTCCATGGTATCCAAATAAAAAATGCAAATCACTGAAAGATACCAAAAACATCAGAATGGAGTAAATTTATTGCCAGATTTGCCAAATTGTTGGATAGTGTTCCAATAAACTAGCAACTACCCACCTGACAGGATCACAGCTATGTTGAAATACTGCGAACTGTTGCAGCGTCAACCGGCGACAGTACTGATGAAAATTTATGTATGAGCCGTTTATTGCCGATGCAGCATCATCAAGATTCTCAATTCCAAAAACTTTCTCGCCCAGTCCAAAAATTTCTTGCCCGCCCGTTTAATTATTACGCGATTGTTTTACGGGGTATTGATTTTCGCAGTCCTCTTTCGACAAATGCACGCTATTTCTTATTTTCAGTAAATGTGTCACAGTCCTCTTTTTGACGAATGCACACCATTTCTTATTTTCAGTAAATTTGTCCCAGTCCTCTTTTTGACAAATGCACACTATTAATTTGTTATTTTTCGTAAAAATGCTACCAACAAAAGTGTCAAAAAAAAACACATCCTGGGATTGCCCCGGTGGTTTAGGTAAATGTCCATGTTTGAGAGTACTCCTCAAGGTCTGAGGTTTGATTCCCCATCACGTGAGTACCCTGAAGTAAGTGGATGTCGTGACTGGTTTGGCCGCCGCGTTAGCTCACCGAAAGTTTGGGTTGCATAGTCAGGCGATTTGACCGTACGATTGTTCCTCCATCCAAAAAAATAGAAGTTTCACAAAAAATCATAAAATGGAAACATCCATTAGGGGTGGAGTGTGAAAATCGTTTTCCTTTTATTTGTGATGAAAGGAGCCTCGGCAGAGAGTTGGGGAATAGAGTATTCAAACCTGGGGTGTGCATTTGCATGTGAATCTTGATGATGCTACATCTGCAACCAACGACTGTCTCAATCAATCCACCCGCAGCATCGCCGTCGAAAGGGAAGGATTCAAAAAATCTCAATCGCTGCGAATTAAAAGTTTACAACTATCGATGTTTGGGCGGAATGTCTATCTATCAAGATTTTGGGCCTCCGATCCCATTATTGTATTTGTATTGGGAGAATTTTCTCTGGTATTGTCGAATATTCAGAAACCCCCGATTGGATAAAATACGAAAAAAATCAATAAAATACGAGAAGCATTTGTATAATCAGACTCAGAGAGAAACCATAGATTCAGAAAAAACTTGGCTTAGGAATAAATGACTGCAGCAAACGAGAATCTCATGATCCTCCGATTAGTTGAAGTGCGCGTAAGTTGACCGGAAAACCAGAGTTATTAAAGAAAAAATATACCGAGTAACTCATGGTCATGTTGATACAACATGCCGAGAAACTCAAACAAAAATAAAATAAAATCAGACACTCCTGTTTTCTGAAACAAAATTAGTTTTCAAACAGCTCTGGGGATTGGTTTTTGAAGTACTTGGAAGTTGGATCAGATTAACCGGTGGGATTCCGGTGACAAATAGGAAAACCCATGTCGGATTCCGGCCGGTTGAACAAAAATTAGCGCTGAGTGAGCTGACAGATTTGTGGCTTTTAATCAACAAACCAAGTATAAAACGCAGTAAGACTATATATATTCAGATTTACCTGAAAAAGGCACTATGCTTGAAAGGAATCGAAAAAAATCTGTAACTATATACATGCTCCAAAGTACAAACCAGAAAATAGTCGTACTACTGAAGAAGAAGAAGGAAGGAAGCAGATTTATAAACACGCCTGAGACCTGAAAATTGGCCAAAATCGCATGTGTTTGTTTGTGAGTGTGTGTGTGAGAGAGAGAGAGAGGGTATGGTAGGGTTTCTTTGGGACTTTGGGGAGATATATACACAGAGATATGACGCCATTTGCGTTTTTTAATTATATGATATGAAATTTTATTTAGACCTCTTTCCGTTTAACTTTGGCACTTTTTGGAGGTTTATCCTTGTTTTAAAAAAATTGAGGTTGTTAGTTTTGCGCCAAGATTTTGTGAATTATAAATTTGTCTCAACGAGAGGAATGAGAAAAATAAAAAAAATTTACTTTTACCAAAATATTTTGAAAATAACCACTTTTCAACACACACACACACACAAAAAAAAAAATCAAACTTTATTTATAATTTTTTTCCTGAAAAGTGGTTCTTTCCACACAAAAAAAAAAAAAAGGGTTAAAGTAAATTTTTTTTTTTACTTTTTTCGATTCCTGTTGTCCAGACAAATCAATAATTTATAAAAATTTAGCGCAAAACTAATGAACACGATTTATTTTTTGAATAAGGACAAAACCTTGAAAAAGTTCTTTTTGTTTGGTGGAATACTTGGGCTACAGTAATACTTATGTGTTCTCTTGACAATAAATCTTGTTGGAAAATTAAAATTCCTCTAGACAGGATGCAAGAAAGTGTTCCACGACTTTACGGACACAAAGTTTATGAACGGGGTGCTTTGCCCCGTTCCACTTTTTTAAATAAATATTTAAAAAATAAGGACCTATTTTCAAGTTTAAAAATAATAGACTTACAAAAATAAATTTTTTTTTGTAGGGTTTAATAGATCTCGATGAGATTTATTAAACAAGATCCATATTGCATATTTTTTTATTTCAGTAAACCTACTATTTTTAAGTTTAAAAATTATAAGTAAGTATTTATTTTTTAAAGACCAAAAGCGAAAATACAGTAGTTTATGATTTTGTTTTAGGTTCTAATGTTCAAGGTCTGAGAGTTTTTATTGGATGTTGCTTAGCTGTATCATGCATGGTACTACTTCTTTACTAGTAACATTAAACAGATCCACTCTTAGGTTTTGTTTGGAACTTATGAAAAAAAAAATTTTAACTAAAAAAATTTCCTTCCTACTATTTGATTGGAAGAAAAAGAGAGAAAATAAAAAATTCAAATTTAGAGAAAGTAAAATTTTTCTCTCATTTTCCACCTTTTTTTTTTCTTTCTTTTTTCTAGATTCCAAACAGAGCCTTAGATAAGGGAAACCTTGTTTGTTGTGCACGATATTCGGAAATCAATTTTCAACTTTATAATAGTATTTCACTCGTTGGGCACAGTGTCGATCATGGGTTATAGGATAGTACTACTATCATCATTAATTTATCCTCCCACTGCATACGACCATAAAACCATTGGTGCATGCCCATATAAGATCGGAAATTCTAATTTCACACCCAAATACATATTCAATCACATGTTTACTTTTACAATAGGGATGAATCCCACACATACTAAGTGTGTAGTGTGTGTGGGCTCCACCTCTGTTGTGAGTAGATATGTGTGATTGGGTGTAGAGGTGGAATGATTGTTCGGGTAGTGAATAAATTTTGAGAAAGAATTTGTTGCAATTCAATTGTTAGCTGTTTTCTGAAGTGAAGAAGTTGTTGAGAAATGTCAAATTGTCTCCGGTAGTAAATAAGTTGTTGAAGAGTATGTGAGTGAAAAAATGAACAAGTTGTTAATTTTAGTGTGAAACAATAAGCTAAAAGGTCAAAATTTGTTGATTAGTATGGACAAAATGGCAAAATAACCTCTCTCTTTTTTTTTGAAAAACGTATTAGAAACGCCCCCTTATAAATTACTACTAGAAGTGTAGAAAACTATTCTAGATCACACACTTGATAAAGTACCTTTCATTAAGTTCAACTTTCTTACCTTGGAGCTCGTAAACGCATCTAGTTGAATATCATATATCGGTTTTGCTATTGTCAAATTACTGGGCTGACGATAAGCACATTAGAAAACAAGAAAAATACGTATTTTTTAATTTTTTTATACTCTTTAATACATATTCACATATTCTTTATTGTCAGCCCATTAAACTGATTTTAAAATTTTCCATAATCTATAATGGAAAATAGTAAGATTGGGCTGTTAATAAGAAGGTAGAAAAATGACAAAAATATAATTTTTCACGTTTTAAAGTGCCTTTAAAGTGTAAAAAGTACATCAAAAATTTGTGTTTTTTTAATATTCCCTTGCCTTGTTGACAATACAAAACTGTTAATGGCATTGTTAGAATTTCGCATCACTCATCTAAGCCACCCAAGTTTCATTAATATATTTTAGATGTTACTCAATCTATTCTCAATTGATTTTAGGTTGAAATCCTCCAAAAAATCTAACGCATAACAGTATTGTAATATCACAGGATCGAGCACTTGAATGTGACAGAGAATATGGTCCGGGGTGCTGCAGTGAATTCCGTGTAATGCGCTGTGTAGTGCATTACACGGGTGCATTACAACACTCTTGGATATGAGAAATTCTTCAGTGCCGAACGGGCACAAACAGTTGGTGCCGAGCATACATCTCGGCCATCCAAACGTGTTTTTGACGGCTTAGATCTGTTTGGACTTGAGGGGGTATTTTGATAATTTTACACTTAAAAATTATCCAAACAGATCTGAGCCTTCCAAAATACATTTCGACAGCCGAGATGCGCGCTCGGTATCAGCTGTCCGGTGACCATTCGGCACTGAAGAATTTCTCCCTGGATCCCGATTGGTTCAATTATGGAGTAGTTTGAGAAAGAAGATATTCCTATATTTGTGGTGGTGGGAGCCGGGAGATATTTGTGGTTGTGGGGAGATTCTCTGCCATCAGACCCCCACCTGAAGGAAAGTGGGTCCTATTTCCGTACAAAATGACGTGGCCAGTTCATTTCCTTTTGTGGGGGCTCAACTTTTTCTTTAACTTTTATAATCATAATTGTGGAGACCTTTTTCAATATCTGCCCTCCTTAATACTAGTACCAGTATCACCATGGAATGGGCACGTAGGGCGGTGCAGAGCAGCCGAATCTTAAATTTTGAGTAGAAACTGGAAAGGTCCTGACATGTGATTTTGCACAATTAACTGCAAAATTTAAGAGAGCGGATAGGATACCGTTGGATAGCAATGTTACGGAGAAAAATAAACCTAAATTGATATTAGATGTTGTGGTGCGCAACGATATGAGTATAATAGGTTTATGTGAACAAGTGGCCCTTGACAGAACTCAATGGAAGAAAATGATTCATGTAGCTGACCCTAAGTGATCCTAAATGATTGGGACCTAAGGCTCGGTTTGGTTTGATTTACTAGCAAAATTTAGGGGTTTTATGGCAGCTATTCTCCAATTGTTATGATTTTCACACGATTACTTCTTTGTCTATTTAGGCTGAAAACATAGCAGTTTTTCCTTAATTTACTAGGATTTACACGATTTATGTTGCTGCTTTTCTTGGAAGAACAAGAAATGCACATATAGGAGTAATACAAGGCCATACAACAATAATATATACACGATAAAAAAAAAAAAAAGCCACAATGACAAAACACGAAATTCCGCATTAGCTCCATTACTGTTCGAAATTTAATTTTGTACTCCCTTCCTCTCAATTTAAGTGTCCACTATAATTTTGCGTGCCATTTTTAATAGCTTATAGCTCTCAACATATTTTATGTTTTATGTTTTTAAAATCATTGTTTTATAGAATTAATTGAGATTTATCAAACAAGATTCATATTGCATATTTTTAACAATATATATTGAGATATATAAGCAATTGAAAATAGCACGCAGAACCGTAATGAACACTTAAATTGGAACGGATGGAGTATTACAAATTGAGCCCGGACGGGGTGGGGCTTGGATGCTCAAATTTTTGGGAGGGGGTTTGCTTGCTTGCTGCTTCTAGATGCTGGCACATTTGGGAGTTTTGTGGTCTGTTCATGTTGTAGCATGAGATTGCATAGCCCTTGTTTCTTGTGTTGGTTTTGGTATCTTGCCAACCTTCATATGGTGTTCTGCTTGGCTTTTAGGTGGAATATGATTGTTGGATTGCAAGTTGGATGCTCAATCTAGGTCATGCCTAAGTCCAATATGTCTTGTTCGGATTCATATTTGAGTTTTTTTGGATTTGGTTTTTGGGATAATGAGTGGTTAGAGAAATTAGGATAATAATTGGAGATTGAGATAATGAGTGAAAAGAGATACAAAGAGAAATGAGAATAATGATTGAAGATATGGGTAATGAGTAGAGAGAAAAATGAGAGTAATTATTGAAATTATGAATAGTGAGTATTTTTTGAGTAGGAATTTTTTTTTCTAAGTTCGAATCCAAAATAATCTTTGTAATCATTATTCAAAAATTAATAAACTCCCTTCTTCTCTTTCAAAAAAAAAAAAAAATCATTAAACCAAATTAAAGATGAGACAGAGTATCTATATAGGTGTGAGCTAAATTACATAATTTGCGTGTGCGAGAAGGAGCGAGAAAACATCTTTGAAACACAAATTAGACTACTGAAATTAACGGGAGCAAGGTTTAAAAATTACAAATGTAGTACTCCCTCTGTTTCACAAAGAATGTTCAAAATCACTGTGTGCACCTCTCAAAAAATTAACTATGTATTTTTTAATGTATAATAATTTTTTAGATGCAATATGAATTTCGCTTGATCGATCCTAATTTTACAAGATATAGTATTTTTTTTTTAAAGGAGATGTGACTGGTGATTTAGACATCGATTGTGGGATGGAGAATTGTTACGAATGGGGAGAGTGGAGACTGTGAGGGGGGAAGAGTGGGCCCCAATCACGTGGTTTTCACGGGGAGTTGTTGGAGTGGGGGTGGGTCCACCTATGCCACGTGAATTACCCGTGCAGAGGCCCCAAACGCCGACCACCGCCTGTCTTTTTGGAATTGTTGGAGTGCGGTTGGGTCATTCCTATTGGTTGAAATGATGTATATATCGCATCACAAAGTGATGTCATGCTTACTACGCAATACACTCTTTGGTAAATATGACATCACTTTGTGGTGGTTCTACACTATTTCAACTAATAAAAAAGAAAATAATATTCACCATCTTAAATGGAGGGTGAACAAAACTCAACTCGTCTTTTTGTGTAAAATACTCTGCTCTACAAAGGCTTCCGTTTTCATTGACTAAAGGTAATAATGTATCGTGAGAGAATGATAAATTTGAAATAAGTATTCTCTTCGTTCATTTTTAAGTGTTCTGCTTCGTAACTCCAACTTATTAAAAAGACATTATCATTATACCTTTTATATCAATTTTTTTCTCCACTTTCCATATTTACCCATCGTCATTACATTTTTACTTACTTACTTTTCAAAATAGAATTTAATTTTAGGAACGAAATAGATAATGCACCAATTTTTACCTACTAACTTTACAAAATAGACACTTATTAAGGAACAGCCCAAAATAAAATACTGGACTCAAAATAATGGACAGAATGAGTACTTAAAAAATTATACCTTAACAGAAAAGAGCCTAAAAATGTTTGCACTATAATGGCTTTCGTGAAATTCATAATCCCTCCGTCTCAAAATGCTTGTCCGGTCTCGTAAAATGGAGTGTTAAAAATAATGCAATTTTTTCAAGAAAAAATTCAAACTTTTTTCACAAATTAAAAATATTCATTAAAATCTAGTTAGTTGTTAAAAAACTTTTGATTTTTTCTTGCAAAAATTATATTATTTTTAACACTCCGTTTTGCGAACCGGACAAACATTTTAAGACGGAGAAAGTACTAAACTACATTTTTTTTTTTAAATCAGAAGCTATCCGCTAAATGAAAACATCCAACACATCTTCTACATCAAACTTGACTATAAATAGCTATTAGCCTATTACAACATCTAATTTACCGGAAACGCTTTCCGTTCGGCTAAATAAGCCAATTGGTTTTTTTTTTTTTTGTCTTTATTCAAATTTTTTCGTATTTGTTAGTTTCTCATCAATTTTTTGGAGATTATTGCATCGTTATTACAAGAGGAATCTAAAAAGTAAAAATTTACGATACAAACCTAATTTTTTTGAATAAAGACAAAAATAAGCCAATAAGCCAATTTTTTCATCTTTATTAAAAAAAATTGAATTTCGATAATAATTTTTTACTTTTTAGATTTCTCTTGTCATGACGATACAATAATCTCCAAAAAAATTGACAAAAAACAAACAAATACAAAAAAAATAAGCCAGTTGACTTATTTAGCCGAACGGGGTTTCAACTACCTCAAAACGATAGAGAAGAAAAATCGAAGTGCTTAGTTTGTTTCTAAATTTTATTTGCGTGTGCAAATTTTTTTTTATACATCAGTGGGGGTAAGCGAAAGAGTTAATTAGTATGTTCACAGAAAATTCAGAAGCTGTCTCTATAGCCCTGAACCCAAACCCCTGGGCTACAAGCCCTTTGGTTCCGTATTACTACTAGTTTATCAAACACAATTGTTTTGACGGAATTGATATTCACACTCATTTTTTTTTGTTATCCACACCATCTTTTTGTTATAGCAAATAAAATACTACACTTTCAACACAATACTAAAAAAATAAAAAAAGAGAGTATGAATAACAAAAAAAAAGAAGAAGAAGTGTGAATATTAATTCTCTTTCACAAATATTAAGAAAACAACATTAATGGTAGGGACAAAGAAAACTCACATCGAAAGTGCCCCGAAAAAAGCAATTTGTGGTTGAGATTTATTTTGATGTGCAGGATCCAATCATCAAAGTAAATCTCAACTACTCCGTA
Source organism: Rhododendron kiyosumense (assembly GCA_019656275.1). Classification (NCBI taxonomy): domain Eukaryota; kingdom Viridiplantae; phylum Streptophyta; class Magnoliopsida; order Ericales; family Ericaceae; genus Rhododendron; species Rhododendron kiyosumense. The sequence goes on along the minus strand of BPLS01000386.1, from coordinate 1,036,768 downwards.
TTATTTACTGTTTTCGGAACACTTTTGGAATAAATTTTTCGCAAAGGTCGGTTGCGGTGGAGGTAAACTAAACGGATCAAACCTTCTCCACCCGACGTACTAGAGCAACCGACAAGCACAACATGATAATCGAAAGTGTTCTGTTTCTCCAAATTTTAATACTTTCAATATTTGGGTGTGTGCGCTATAGCCTATCCATAGTACAAAAACAATTGTTTTGAACAAAAAATAAATGAATAAATTTCGTCAATGCCAATGTCGAATCTGGTGGAGGTCCAGGTAAACGAGACCAGATCAACCTTCCCCGCGTGCTAGAGCAACCGAATAGAATGGTGCAGTGCTATTGTTTTAGATTCAAAAGATTAGGGGGGAGTTTCCACCTAGGGAAAAACTTGGAGAAATTTTTTTTTTTTGAAAAGTTTGTAGTTATTTTCGACAGTGAATAAGTTAGTGAGAAATGTAAAGTTATTTTCACTGGTGAAATGTCAAGTGGTTAACCAACTGGGGCTAGCTCGGTTGACCAGGACTCTTGCATTTCATTAAGAGGTCAAGATTTCGAGTCTCTCTACCTGTGTGTGGATGTTCTTCCCTTAGATGGTTTTTCTTTTCTTTCTTTGTTTCTACTCTATAATGAGCTTATTTCTTGTATTGGTTGAGTTGTTGAGTTTAGTTGTCTCGTGGATTTTGACAGTTGATGTAGTGTTTCGGATTACTTCATATTTGATGTAAAATGATCTCTTCTATTGATTGAACAAAAAAAGAAAAAAATAGAAAAAGCTGTGATGGGTATGTGATTGAATTGAAGTCATCGAGAAAGAAGTTGTTGCTAACAACATTTTTGTTAATGTGAGCGAGATTAGTGTGAACAGCTTGCAAAACTTGCAAAGAACGCTTAAGTTATTTTCTGTTTTTCCTTAGTGAAAACACGGAACTAGTGTTTTGCCCGTTTGATATTCGCAACGGGAACTAATATCACTGTAATTCTGTGAACTTTTTTTTCTTTCTTCTGTTAACAGAGCATTCAACAAGCATAACATTAGGAAGAAAAAAAGGTGCATTGGTAATTTAATTTGGAGATGAAAATGGAAAACCCAACCTTTAAGCAATTGGTATGCGCTCTGTGAACAAATTTTTGTAATAAACATAACCAAACTTGGTGCTAAAAAATCTGGGGCACATATATCTACTTTTAGGAATTTGAAATTTAAAGCGTAAATAAAGTAAGTCATAAATCATAATTGTGAAAATATGGGGATAAACAAAACAAACAAACAAAAACTAAAAATTGTTAGTATTTTTATTATAGAGTTGTATAGATGGGTGGACACCACAAAAGAAAAAGCAAAAGAATATTTCAAATCTTAATTTGCTTCAGCAGTGTTTACATTAATTCCTACTACCACTATTATAAAAGGTGTACTAATTAAGTCTTCCAGTATTGAAACATTTTAGTGCGCAAGTCGAAATAACAGCAAATTTTCAAATTAAAGTTATTCATGAATTCTTCAATTTGGTATTAAAAAAGTTCTACAATTTTTTGCTCTTCGCATGATTTTCGCATGATCAGTCCAACAACTTAGGACGGAAGGAGTATATAACAATTTAACTTTTTCCCAAACAGTTTTTTTCTTTCCATCCAACCTTTGGTTGGATTTTCGAATTGGGGGATGGTGTTATGCAGTGGTGTGTACAGCACCATGCCTTTTGAGCCGTCGGATCATGCATCCGACAGCTCGGATCTCATCTTGGCAATGAATGGCTATTGATCGTTGGTTGCCGAGATGAGATCTGAGCCGTCGGATGCACGATCCGACGGCTTAGAGGTGGACAGCGTGGTGCCTCACTGCACAGCATCAACCCAAAGTCCTTGGATTCCCCTTCCCCTTCCCTCATCTTGATGTACCATTTGTCAAGATTTCTGAATAAATTTTTTTTGCCTATCAAATTAAATTATGCTATATCATGTGAACGAGTACTGCACCTAAACATTCTAATTGGAGTTTCATATATATTTTCTGATTTTTCTTGCTAGAATAGAAAAATAAAAGGATCATCAGTAACATTAGAACTTTAGAAGAGGTTATTGTATTCCGCTAAGGGTTTTTAAAAAATAAATACTTATTTGCAATTTTCAAACTTAAAAGTAATGAATTTATTGAAATAATTTTTTGTGCAATATAGATTTTGTTTGATAAATCTTGATGAAATCTTTTGAAAGGTGCATAAAAAATTATTTTCATAAATACATTATTTTTAAATTTAAAAATTATAAATAAGTACTTATTTTTTGTGAGATTTTAGCCAAAAATTTCTTATATATATATTTTTTGAGATCAAGAACAAACACCTTTGCAATCAAACATAAGGATAATTGTGCCTATGAAAATGTCTAAACCCTAAAGTACTTTATGAAAGTATCTGAACCACTAAAGCCCTATAATAGGAGAGTGCACCCTAAAACCCTATAAAAGTGCTTGAATATGTTTTGGCCTTATGGCTAAAAAACTCAAAAATTGAAAAAACTCCACTAAAAATTAATTTGTTGGCGTCCTTTACGTGAATACAAGGCGAACCCCTGTAGCAATGCCCACCACATAAACGTGTAGAAAAAGAGTGGATTATAACGCTGCACGAATCTACAGTGACGTACCTGCCACCACCATTGATGGCGTCACCAATAACAATGCTTACGTCACCAGAATTGATCAGTTGAGTGCTGAGTCTGTTGTGTTGACCGTTAGGTGCCAATAGCGGGACTCAAGGAAAAATTATTATGTACAATGGTTCTCGGGCACTGTCACTTTAGCATCACACATTTTTGTGTAACTTAGTAGGAGTAGTATTGAACGTATGATTCCTACAAAAATATGTTTTAAAATAAAGTTTTGGAGGACTATGTGGCGATACTCCAATGCCACTGAATAATTACTCGTATTCAAGATTCTATACCCTACGTCGTTGGCACAACCCGACTTCAAAAACTCATGATCCGATTAATCGAGAGGAACCCCCTACAAGAAGTTGACACCCTTGAATAACCATCGATTTGATTTCCATGTTGTGACGTTTGATTTAAGGCTAGGAAACAGCGTGGCGTAATTAACTTCTTCTTCCCTCTTCTTTTTGAGAGATACCGTAATTCCTCTATTGTTATTGACTAGATTGTGAAGGGGCTTGAAAACACCAGCCCACCCAATCTAAGGCCCTTTCTTTCTCAAGAATTTTGAGCCCAGAGCTATATATTATACAACAATGCTCTACTCACACAACGATCCAAATACAATAACTTACACAATCTCTCACATGCATGTGGGATCCACACATAGTAGTATGTGTTGAGTCTACATGTATGTGAGAGGTTGTGTTTGGTGTTGTGTAAGTATCACTTTTGTATACTATATACTGTACCATATTCGGATGTCATCGTCGGTACAAAAAGTAAACTTGATGTAAACTAATTGGCTTCCAAACACCTCTTGCATACCTTTCAGTTTCCCAATTTTTAGGGCACTATCAAAGGCACAAATTAATAGGTGTGGTAGGCTGAACATGACGACTCGAATCTATGTTAGGGAGGAACAAACTAAGTTTGGAAACATAAAGGGTGGCCGTACTCAGTCACAAAGTTCGGCTACAGCCAAGATTCGACAGTGAACGATGATGTGCTCACCTGACTACCGGCTCTTGGAGAGATCCTTCAGGCTCGGCCCCCTTCGAGATTAGCCGCCCATCGACCCACTCCTCTTTGCAATTCACTTTGCCGTCAAGCTTGGCTTAAGGGTGAGGCTCGGCTAATTATGATACCACGTGCTCTCCAAGTGCTGAAGCGGTTAAGCCAAGAAATAATGATGAGCACAAAGGGGATGCCAGTTCATACCCAAAACAGTTACTGATTCTTATCGGTGATGTCACGATGACGTTAGCCGACACGTGCAAGGCGCATGATCGTGCTTGAAGAGCAAGTTAGACGGACTCTATAAATACTGAAGGATAACAACGCTAAGAGGTACACACCACTCAATTCCAAAACCCTAGTGTCTTATTTTGCTCTTTGCACATTCTCATCCTCTCACCGGAGGGCCTTGTCAGACAACTCCCGACCAGATCTTAATCGTGTGTTCATTGTGTAAGTTAGAGTGAGAAGGCTAGGAAACCGGCTAACCAACGGAGGAGGAAGTCGGACCAAGGATCACGGGCCACACAATAGACATTAAGTTGTCAAGTGTGGAAGCGTGGTTGGATGACAGTGAAATGTTTTTTAACTACTACATTTCAACAATGGAAGAAGTCGCATGACTTTTGCCCACGTGGGTGTGAAATTTACATACGTCGTACCTTTCAAAGAAATTTCAGGAAAAGCAATTACTTGTGCCGATGTTGGTCTCGTCAAATTTATGACTTGGGTGTAGTGCTCGTGCTCCGGGTCATTAACTAAATGAGTTTAAAATTTGAATTCGGGCTTGGTTTATTTGTAAACGAATTGAGTTTAAAAAATGAACTGAGTTTAGTTAATTTACTAAACGAGGCTCTATAAATGAGTTTGAGTTTTGGGGTATTTAGCTTAACTCGTTTATTAGACGAACTTAAAACTCGAACTCGAATTTAGCTTGATTACTAAAGAATTGAACCGAGCTGATACCTTAATGACCCGAGCCTCAAGTGACTTGGTTCGTTTGCAGCCTATCATCAATGCACTCCAGCCTAGAGTTGGGCCGTTTAGTTTTGCCTTTTTTCCAACCCATAAGGAGCCAGTTTTTTTGTTGGAAAATAGTTTCTCCCGGATATTCTGGAGGAGATTATTGACGTTACAACTTACAAGTCAGTTCCGATAATTATAGGAAAAAAGCATGTTCATCCGATCAATTTAGTTTTCGTAATTGTTGCTCCTGTTTCACTATTTGGGAACTTTCGAAAAATTATCTTTATCTTTTTATTTTTTTTATATACAAAGTTTTGGAGGATTATGTGGCGATGCCCTAAAGCCACCGAAAAATTACTTGTATCCAGGGTTCTATAACCTACACCGTTGGCACAACCCGGCTTCAAGAACTCATGATCCGATTAATCGAGAGGAACCTTCTGCAACAAGTTGACAACCTTGAATAACCATCGATATGATTTCCATGTCGTGACGTTTGAAGATGCAAGCTCAGCTATTTAAGGCTAGGAAACAGCGTGGCGTAATTAACTTCTTCTTCTTCCTTCTTCTTTCTTTTTGGGAGATACCCTAATTCCTCTATTGTTATTGACTAGATTATGAAGGGTGCTTGAAAACACCAACCCACCCAATCTAAGGCCCTTTCTTTCTCAAGAATTTTGAGCCCAGAGCTATATACTATGCCATATTCGGATGTCATCGTCCGTACAAAAAGTAGTAACTTGATGTGAATTAATTGGCTCCCAAACACATCTTACATACTTTTCAGTTTCCCCATTTTTAGGGCACTATCGGAAGGCACAAAATAGGCATTAAGTTGTGTAGGGGTTCAGGTTAGGTTCCTTCCTCCGTGGCTCCGTACTTCTGCTGCTAGACCTGCAACAAGTCATCAAGGCTGGAGTAACCCAGTGATCCTCCGACGATCAAGTTAGATCTTAGGAAAAGAGTGTAGGTCTAAGATTAGGAAAGAATGACATACCTCTCTAGGTTAGAGTCCCTTTGTATTTATAGACCTAGATTTACTTGGTTTTTAAGCTAGCGCGTGGAGGATAAGCTCGGATAACCACCTCGGGTGATGTCATATGTGATGAGTGGAACAAGGCGGTTCCGGATCACATGGCCAGATCTGATCCCAATAATTACGCTTGCGCACAATCCTCATGGGCCCCATCTGGCGTAACTACTTCTCTTAGGCGGCTTCGGGAACACCGGAGTAGATACACTCCGTGCTGTTGATAATTACCGAAGCAAGTACAGAGGTTTTGTCACCGAGCGATAAACAGAACAATATGTTAGGACCATTTAGCTTTTACCAAGTCTCGAGCCAGACTGTCATGGGGCATCGGTTCAAATCATTTGGCCAGCTTATTGAGATAGTAACCGGGGCCTCCACAAGTTGTCAGGTGTGGAAGCGTGGTTGGATGAAAGTGAAATGTTTTTAACTACTACATTTCAACAATGGAAGAAGTCGTATGACTTTTGCCCACGTGGGTGTGAAATTTACATATGTCGTACCTTTCAAAGAAATTTCAGAAAAAGCAATTACTTGTGTCGATGTTGGTTTCGGGGTATTTGAACGCTTACTTTTTGGTTTTTTCCATTCAATTTTTTGGCTTTTTGACTTTTTAAATTATGGTCAAAATGTATTTTGAATCTGATAGAGTGTTTGAATGATATGTGTAGAATGCATTTTGCAACAAAATTAGTGTTTGGGAGATATGTGATGAAAATGAATTATGAGTTAATTTTTTACCATGTTGCCATTGATTTTTTTATTATGATATGCTGTGTGTATGGATAATGTTTTAAGCAATTTTTGTAAGGTTATATTGTGAAATTGTTTTCTTCTTTGTTATTTGAAAGTCTCCAACTTTTTTCTAATTTTTTTTTAGCTCAAAACAATGACGATAAGTAAATAATGATGTAGAATAATCCAACAATCTTACTGGAGTATTTTTCTAATTTTTTGTAATTTTTTATGAAGTCTTTTTTGTTCATTTATTTTTTATAATTGAAAGCCTCCAACAATCTTACTGGAGTAATTTTTTTTAATTAAAATGACAATTAAGTTAAATTGTAAAAAAGCAAGAACACTTCCAACCATCATTAATCCAAAAAAAATTACATATGAAGTAAAAGAAAAATAAAACAGACAACTTAAACATTATACAAATTGAGCACACAAATTTAAATAACAAGAAAAACATATTCCAAAACCGGTGAATTCATCAATTACACAAATTAATTATAAATTTAAATAATCATCATTAATTACTCAATTTAAGTGAGGGTATTTTGGTAAATGACATGAGAATATGAAAAGCCAAAAATGCAAAAAGGACCTCTTGACTCTTTTTGGCTTCTTGCCTCTAAACCCAAAATCAGTAAATCCATTTTCTGGAAATGTATTCTACAATTAGGTTGCCAAACACCCAAAATAGAATAATGAGATAATGATAATGCAATAATGAGGTAACCAAACACCCCCGAGTCAAATATATGACTCGGGTGTAGTGCTCATGCTTGGGGTCGTTAACGAATGAGTTTAAAATTTGAGTTCGAGCTTGGTTTATTTGAAAATGAATTGAGTTAAAAAAACGAACTGAGTTTAGTTAATTTACTAAATGAGGCTCTATAAATGACTTTGAGTTTTGGGGTATTTAGCTCAACTCGTTTACTAAATGAGCTTAAAACTCGAACTCGAATTCGGCTTGATTACTAACGAATTGAACCGAGCTGATGCCTTAATGAGCCGAGCCTCAAGCGACTTGGTTCATTTGCAGCCCTATCATCAATGCACTCCACCCTAGAGTTGGGCCGTCGAGTTTTGCCTTTTTTTCGACCCATCAGGAGCCAGGTTTTTTGTTGGAAAACAGTTTCTCCCGTATATTCTGGAGGAGATTATTGACGTTACAACTTACAAGTCAGTTTCGATAATTATAGGAAAAAAAGCATGTTCATCTGATCAATTAAGTTTTCGTAATTGTTACTTCTGTTTCACTATTTGGGAACTTTTGAAAAATTATCTTTATCTTTTTATTTTTTTATATTCAATGTGAATCTTATTTGCTAGATATCAATTAATTTTGTTAAACAAAGATTTTGAGATCATAGAAAATATTATAGGTTCTATATTATAGATCTTCCCCTGCCCTGTCTTTAGTTGAGACAGAGAGAGTACATGTTATTAACTTTTCTTGGGCCAGTTCTATCCCGACTTAAAATTTGGCTTCTTGCTAGTACATTGTGGAATTTATACCCAAAAAATAATCGAGGCGCGCGAAATACGGAGACACCCTTAATCGCGGATGCAAAATTTGTGACTAGCAGGGGCCCAAACAACATGTATTTCTATATTGATAACAAGAAATATATTAGGGAAAATGATGGCCAAACACGTGTTTTGATAATTAATACCCGCCAAGGACATGCTGAGAACATTTGTTATTGCTGAAAATATTCTCGGTAGATATTAATTATCAAAACACGTTCTGAGCCGTCATTTTCCAATATATTATTACTTGGGAAGTCTAAGGAAGAGACAAGATAGTGTGAATGTGCGTAGACGCCATTTAAATTTATACTCCTACATACGACCTAAAAATGATTGGTAACTTCAAAATTTTAATGGGGTTCCCACGGATATTGGAACTTTTAAGAAATTTTACGGTTCCTATGTAGGATAGCCCTGAATTGGGCCAAGCCGCTTGTGTGTAGTTAGGCCCGAGGTTGTCAAAGATCGGAAATCTATGGGGATCTCTTAAGATGGATTTGTGAATTACATCGTGAGTGGTAAGATTCTACTGTCGAAATGAAAAAAAAACTAAGATGATAGATGTCAATCGTATGATGAATACTTGAAATCAAAATCCGTAGGAATTTGGTCAAGTAGGCAATAGAAAATAAAGAAAGTGTTTATCCTCTATGAAGTCATATGTTTTAATTTTACGGAAACCAAACATTCTAAACCGTGGGGCTAGAGCTGCAAATGAACCGAGCAGTTTGTAAACTATTTGAGGCTCAATCCGGTAATGGCTCGTTTGAGTTCAATTCGGGTATTAGACAAACCGCACATGATCCTTAATTTTAGGCCCGTTTAATAAATGAGCCGAACTCGAACCTGATAGTATTTAGCTCGCAAACCTGAAGTATATGTATATATCTTATAAGAATTTTACACATAACCTTGAATATGTATGAACTTTTAAATGTACATAATTAAATTTTATAAACTTGTATATATATAAACTTTAAAAAGTGCTATAAACTTAAATTTTAATACGTTTTTGTAGTTTTATACTATATGTATGAAGTTATGTGCACAAAATAAAAATTGTACTCGCAATTCTAGATTTGCATGAGAGCATAAATATCTAATAGTTTTGACTCGTTAAAGCTCGCAAACAAGTTTGATTTCGACTCAAACCTAGACAAACTCGGCTCAAGCTTGGCTTGTCAAATTTTTGTGGAGCTCAAGCTCAGGTCGAGTTCATTTGTAAACTTAATGAACAAATCTGAACATTCTAAAGCTCAACTTGATTCGGCTTGCTTGTAGCCCTACATGGGCCACTAGAGGATTTGCACAGCAGTTGACTTTAGGGCCTCGGAATTAGTCCACATGCGCACAAACTGACCCAGACATCTGGTTATAACTAAAGAAAACAATGATGAATTCAATATAAAAAAACATATTCTATTCGTTAGAAAACAGCTCTAATGCATCTCCTTCTTCACTCTCTATCTTATTAAGATACTACGCGGATCCATATTTTTGGATACCCAAGGTTAGGCCAGCCCATCTCCTAACACAATACCAGGACCCAAACTTGTCTCGTTCCCAAAGAAACTCTAAAGAAAAAGAAAAAAAAAGGGTTTCACCAATTGAAACACGATTGCATTTCTTTTGATTTCCAAACTTTAAAACTAACACGATATACCATT
>BPLS01000386.1:1016943-1027160 GCA_019656275.1 Rhododendron kiyosumense | reverse complement strand
AATGTACTTTGGGAGAGTAGAGGAGAACACATAGCATGTTATTATAAGAGAAAAGAGCACATAGCACTAATTCACATTTGGATTTCTATCGCAATCACCTACCAATGTACTTTGGGAGAGTAGAGGAGAACACATAGCATGTTATTATAAGAGAAAAGAGCACATAGCACTAATTCACATTTGGATTTCTATCGCAATCACCTACCGTGTTCCAGACGATTGCAATAACGAATGGCTTCATCAAGCACCACGGCAAGACAGCGTTCATTTGTAAATTTAGCAAAATGGTCAAGAGCTTTTCCAGAACTTCCTACAATTTGCGCTCTAGGGAGAGAGATTATAGTGCCTCCTTGAGATTGAAGGTTCTCGATATTGCCTTGGCACGGTCATATTAGTTGAGCTCAACCAGCATCTTCTTCAATTGACGAGCAAGTCCACTAGTCCCGCCCTCGCTCACCCCCGAAACATGCATTTTCTCCAGTGTCCTCTCTAGTGTCAGCAAGTAGTCCACCAGTGGCTTTTGGGCTGCACACCAATAAGAAGAATTAGAGTTAAGAGTTCCTAATCAAGCTGTGGAAAAAAGAATAAAGAAGCACGTGCAGAAAGCATCTAATAGCCAACCTATGACAGTATATATGTCTGCAGGGTAGAATAACACATTACAGGAAACCCATCTCATGAATTCAGAACTGGATATTTTCCTATTTCAAGGACACCAAGCAGTCCGAGACAAGAGAGGATTGAATTGGGTTCGCATACAGGCAAATGTGCCAAACATCAGTACGGACACAATAAGCAATCTAATTTGTGAGAAAGAAGATGGTCGGATGCCAGAGCCTATGCTCTAATGAAGGATGACCTTTAAGATTTCATTTGTTGCTCCACAACACTCGAACATCAGTTACCAATACAATCTTAACTCCAACAAAATTAGGAAGCACACATTTCAGCAACAGTGCACAGTAATATACAGCATGCAAGCAGAGAGAGTAAAATTATCAATGCCATGAAGACATTCAGTTTGAGGGATGCCTTGTAGAAGGCAGAGCACTGATATAAGCCAGGATCAAGCACTAATTGCACCAGCTAAAATGTGCAAATTTCATTTCTTAGGGTTTTTCTTTTCACAAGAAGGGACCCACTCGGGGGAAACCCCTGGTCTACATATACACAACCGCACACAGAATCAAAGCTAAGTATGAAACCTGTTGAAGCATATGGTCCCAAGGAGTTGAACACGTGACCTCCACTTAAGTGTGGTCACTAGCCAACTGATCTACCCCTGGCGGTTATTAACTTGAGTTTATAACTGCATGACACATAAGAAGTAGCCAATCCTGTCCTTAACTTAAAAAGAACTAACTATAAAAAGCCAAGAGTATGAACTATCGTAATAAATGTACCTGCACTGCCCAGCGGCGCTTGGACCTGCCCATACTCCACATAAGGAAGCAATTACCCTTTCAGTTCTCGTGACGGCATCATGAACATTTGATTGGATACTTCGTAGATGAGAAAGAAATTTTCCACTCAAAAAGTCACCAAGAACAAGCCTTTCGAGAACAGGCAATGGAATAAACTTGTTCCACATGCATATGTTCCTCATCAAACGAACAGATCTGCCAAACCTATATGCTGCCACCCGTGCAGCATTCGGCACAGCCTTCAGTACAAGTGGGCTCCATGTTGGGACCTATGAATTGAATCTATTAGATGAACTGGCGAATAATTACAACAGGTAACGATCAACAGCCACTTCACTCCCTTAAGATTGAAGGGGTGAGGTTCTCATAAGGGAAGCAGAAGCAGCAAAACTAAATTGTACTGCTGAAAATGGCTTATGAGCATAACAGGTGAAAAATGATAAAGGAAAACACTCACTCAAAAAATGGAAAAATTGATAACAGGAAACATGTCACCAGTTGGCAGTACCCCAAGTGTTTATAAGAAATCTGAAATCTAAAATCTACTAGAGGTTGGACCCCATTCGTTTCAGGGTTTTGGATTTTGGATTCTAATCATTATCCTATTTCTCTCCAATCATTACTCTTATTTTTCTCTCTTTCTCTCTCCAATCATTACTCTATTTCTCTCTACACTCATTACCTACAAATCCAAATCCAAAATCCCAAAACTAAAGGGGTTTCCCTCCTCTCTCTGAAAGAAAAGAGGGAAATGGAAAACCTCAAAACCTTTACAGTATTTTCCCCAAAAATATCTGTTCTATATTCCATCCCAACTACCCCAATCAAATATAATTCCATAGAATTAGAAATTAAAAAAGGAAGTTTGATATGGTTGGTGTAATAGCTTTGTATACATACCACAAGGTTAGCAACAGCATCAGCTAGATGGTTATGAAGAACCACTACTAATTCAATGAGAGACTCGCTGGAAGCAGGAACATATCTGACGACCAACTCGGTGGCCAAGACAGCATTCCTCGTCTCACGGGTACTCAGCATATCCCAACAGTGAGCTATCGCATGAAGCAAAATAGGAATTGCAACTTTCTCCACCAGTTGAGGAACAAGGTTAGCATCATCATCATCATCAACAGGGCTGATGTCATTTTCATCGGCAATAAGCAACAAACGCCTGGCAATCGCAAAACATAGATTTAATATCAGATTACTACAAGGAAATAGGAAGCAACATATTTGCAGTTAACAATTTATGGGGCCTCTTCAAAATGTACGAAGAGTTGAGCACAACAGGCACGAAAGGTAAATGTATACGTCTCTGGCATGTCCATGCAATAATCAAAGTTCACATAATTGCTTCAAAATAAAAGTGTCTACTCTCCATACACACTTTGTTACATGGACTCCTTTAAATGTGAGAGGCACACAATACCGGACAATCCAGGGTAAGTGTATGATTTGTATCCAAGTCTGCAGTTGTCCGCTCACCCAGCAAGCATGCCCAGTACTACACATTCACTATATAACTATCAAGAGCACTCCCATACATTAATGCGATGCTCTCTATCACCTTGTAAATACAAGTTCTCCTTAGAAAATAACAAAATAATATCAACGATGTTTTTTCCCATATCCCCATGTCCTTGGACATAGGAGTTAATTTTAATCGCATTCGTAGATATTAGGCGATATAACTTACCTACTAATGTGAAAAAAATATTACAGCTAGGATAAAGAGATGTGAATGTTCACCTCTAGCCTGTTATCTTTGAAAAAAGATTCATGCTTGGTTTATTAAGATTCATGCATGGTTTATCTGAAACTATTCGTTGTTTAACACATCACCAAACCAGCTAAATTGACCATGTTTGGTTTGGATTTTGAGGGAGGTTTTTAAGAGTAATGAGTGGACAGAGAGAGAGATAGAGAAAATTTATTGGGGACCGTGCGTAGGGGTTTTGAGTCCCCCAAATGAACAAGCCCAGAAGAAATCCTTCCTCATTTATATGTTTGATTACAGGTTCCAGTCCATCCTTAAACCTCTGAAAATGCAAGTAGTCGCCACTCAACTGCTGGGTGCTACAGGCAAGGAAATTTTACTGCAATATTAACAAACTTGGGCAGAGGCTACTAACCAATTCATATCATTGAAGTCCATATCTTAATGACGTGGGTCCCACTTTAGAAGCTTCAATCTTACATATGGAGAGAAGATAGCAGGTACGCTTAGTGACATATAAGCATCGTGGTAACTTGAAGGATAAGCCTTTTTCCAACTATCAAACCTTTCTGTAACCACAGCAAGTTGAGAATATTCCTCAGCTGTATCACTGAAAACCTGTCCCGCAGTCTGAAGCAACAAATCATGGTTTGACTTGTATGCAGCAGTCTCACTATCACTCTCATCAGCACTTGATTCCCCTTCTATTTGCTGATAGGGACCATCACTTCCCGTGGATGATAGTCTTTTCGCATCTGATTGAGCTTTTATGGTCTGTCGTACGTCAGCTCTTCCAGTCATATCCATCCGTTTCTGCAGGTTTGTATCTCTACCAAATTCATCTAGCTCCACCGGAAGATTTCTCTGTTCTTTTGTTGCTGCAGATGCAGCCTTAGCTTCCCTTGTAGCCACTTCAATCATAGCAACACACCCACCACCTTTATTGAATACTGACATTGCCGCATTTATAGCTGCTTCCAATTCAAACATTTCATCATCGTTATCAGAAGATCGTCTTTTCAAGATTGCTGCTGCACGATCTTCATTTAGTTTCTGCATATGCTCTTCAAGTTCCTCTATAAAAGGAGCTTTATGCTGAAGAAGTGAAACCAACATTACAATTTAGAATAGACCAAGAAGCAAGGACCGTTTATGAGCTTTAACATATCGTTTGAGCAATAGAAGTTGCAAATACAACAGCAAGAAAATCAATACACTAGAACTTTCAGGAACTGTGTCTCTGATTTTCCTTTTCAGTCTTTATAATAATGACTTAATATTGCCCAAGGCGTTGCAAACTTTCAGAACAGTGGGTCAGGGGAATGAACAAAAACAAATAACTTAAATAATAAATCTACTAGGAGCTTCAATTTTCAACCACCAAAACAAATAACTTCACCTTCCAAACAGAGGGACTTTCCAAGTTAATTTTCATATTGGTTACCTTTCATCTGAAATCAATTTCCTTAAAAAATAAATATACTAGGAGCTAGAATTTTACAGAGAGAGGAGATTAGGCTTTCAAAGTTTCAATTATATTATTCTTAACCGACTGGGGTGGAACAAAATGAAATTTCCTCCCTATAACAGCAAAAAGTACAGCCTAATCGACCAAAAAATGAATATTTTGGTTTAGTTAGGATATAAATGACTGAAAATTGACGAATTTGAAGTTAACAAGATTCCACTTAAGCATTCTAGTCTGGTTGAAGTTATTGAGAGTTTATGGTTTCAGTTTTCCAATGGGAAAAATTAGGGTTTATGAAATTGGGGACTATGCATTCTTACGTAGAAAGAGAGGGAGAGAGAGGCCAACATATCTAAACATCCAGTCCAGGATAGAGTGGTGAGAGCAATCAGTGGTGCGAGCTGTCAATTACCAGCAATGGAAGGGAGGTCGCCTGTGACTGTTGGCACTCTTGTGCACAACTGATAGGACTGGAGAGTTTATATTGGATAGGCCCCCCTCTACGTATTGACAACTAGGAGATTATGGAGAAGAAACACCTCAGATTTGTGAGAAGCTTGTCGTTCTTTGCGTCTTTCAAAGAACACGGGAAGAAGTTAAGCCTTCTAGAAGAACCTATGGACGTGCAAAATATACTTCTAAAAGCTGTTATATTTACCAAAAGACCACATGAAGCTGTAATAGCCATTAATGGGTTTATAGCTTCATTTTCCAACAACTAAAAGAAAGAACTTGAAGATATGATATGAGACAATGTAAAGAAAGTAAAACTACTTATAGGAAATTCTCTTGAAAATTACGAACTGTTTTAGCCCCCCCTTTTTTGGCTGGGTTAGAAACTTAGGACTTAATTGTGTGGTGTTCAAAAAAAAAAAAAAAGGGACTTAGTTGTGTGGAAAATTTTACAGTTCTTCTTAGCTCTAGCCTTCATTGTTGTATCCTTCGTTCTTTTATGGTTTTGGTTCCAAATGTTAATTTCGCCATTTTCCCATTCTTTTCTACAGAAACCCCTCTACAAATCGAGAACCAACCATAAACCCCAAAACGCCCAGAGTAGGTAACTAAACCCCTCCCTGTACTCATCTGTCATTATGTTTTGAGCATGGCTGATAAACATTGGTGGACAATGTTTTGATTCTACAAAAAATGTTGTTTACAAATATTAGGTTTCAAAATTTAGTTAAAACACAAAAACTAATCCTAAGTTGCAAAATGAAAGCAAACAATCGAATCAACACCCACACTACATAAAAATAACAAATTAAGGTACATGAACGAAGTTGGATAGGAGTTTCTACCGCATTACTTGAAGAAACCCTAATGAATCATGCAAGTCTATGCATCAACACAAATGTCTCAGTATAAGACCATATCTGGATATGCATTTATTTATTTTTATTATTTTGATGACGTAGGAACCACCCCATGGTAGGGCCACATTGGACCCACCCATGCCATGTAAACCTACGGGGGAACTAGCGTAGCAACCTACCGCCACGGCCCAACACTTAAATTCCGAATGCCCCCACGGGGAATTGAACCCTGCCATGTTGGAGGCGCAAGTCCGCCCTTACCTTGGGGCAACTTTGGGACAGACGCCAATGTGATTGACACTTAATAGGTGTAAACATGCATAAGGATATGAGCTGCATAAATGCATATGGGCAAATTGAACAATTACTGTATAGTTTATGAATGAGTTTCATATTTGGTTTAGGTTGTATGCCTTTGAAAAAAAATAGTAATCTTCAAGTTGCAATGAAAAGCTGCAACGTGCATATCTGATCATGGTTAATTTAATAGAGAAATGTGTAAGTAGAAGAGTTTCCAATTTTTGACCACCATATATCAAAGTGTAAAAATACTACTCAAAATTATTTGACTAGGCCTCACATATCTAGACGTTATGACCCATTATTTAAACGGGCCTATTTCAATGGGCCAAAGCGCGCAAACCTCAGTAATTTTAAGAAGCTTCTGTGGCTCCGCCTATGAAATCTTACCTCCTAACTGGACCCATAGATGTACATGCATGTGTTTTCTGCAAACATAGTGATAACCTCATTGATCTAACATTACAATGAAAACTAGCATTCACAATGTCTAATCCATGCTCACTAAAACCTGTAACATCAGCTATGATGCAAACTTTCTAAAAAGTTATAACAATGGGTTTATAATTTATATTGATAATGAAAGAAGTTATAAACAGCGTACTAAAAGAGGATTGAACACACAAAAAAGAAAAAAAAGAGAGGAGAGTGGATAAGAGAAAGGCTTTTCTCCTCGGGGGACTACGAAGAACATATAGAAATCAACGCTCAACAGCAGAGGGACAAAGTAATTGATCAATCAAGAAAAAACATTCAATAAACTCCCACCCTTTTCTATAACAAGCCACCACTTTAATGAATGCTACAAAACCTAAAGGAACGCTTAGATTTTCTAGAACTTACATATTCAGCATTTTAACTGGAAAACATTCTAAATCCATCAGGATAGAAGGTCCCTAAGCAACTTATAGGCTAAAAGACTTGATATACGAAATTGAACCCAACTTAGGTTAAAACTACTACCACAACATCAGACACATATTTCGAAAAATAAAACAGGAATTATGAGTGTCCATTCATGTTACTCCTGAAGCAGACTTATATTACAAGAGAAAAATCAGGAGTACAAAAAGATACAGCTCTCCATACATCATTTATTGTGAAAATAATCAAAATAGCTACAAAACGAAGCAACCCATCAGATTACTTTATACCTGCAAAAAGTCACATATAACAGAAACAAAGTCACGAAGCTTTTGCATAAAGATGAACCTCTCACCAGCAGCAGATAGAGATTTCTCAAGAGCAGTGACTTTCAACAGCGAGGTGGTCAAGTTCTCATCATTCCTAACCAATGATGCCTAGGTTCTGCCATGGGATTCCACATAAGGAGACAGATAAACATGAAAAACACTGGCATCAGTTAATTAAATTCATGCAATACATTTCTTTGTACCACCACTAATTGTCTAATGATGCAAAGACATGAGATAAATAAGAAATAATCCAGAAGAGGTCATGTGAGATAAAATAGGAACGAAAACAGCTGTTATAAGAATAGCTATAAAAGAACTTGGCATACAAACGAGATGATCAAACAATTTTTATCAAGAACAGCAAAAGGTAGCTGAATGAACTAAACTAAAAATGAGGTAGTAGACAAAGTTTATGGTACTAAGGAAAAATTATTGAGGAACGAACGGGGAATGTATGGGGAACAAATTTGATAACACTTGGTAATTGGCAATCTAAATACTTTCTCTTGATTGAGGGAGACCTTTTATATGTTGTCCCAACTAAAGGAGTTCAATCAGGCTGTTCGACGAAGACTTTGTAAGTATCCTTTGAAACCAGGTACTATATATTGACATAAAAGTCACTGGCAAGGTGCCATGCGAAATGGTCGGCTGGAAAGCAGAAATAGAAATCAGGAGAGGTGTGAGAAGGGCTTAAGACAGACCCGAGCAACCAGACTGATTCCCCAAAAATGATAACCAAAGGCCAGCCGCCCACGGACCACCTACAGATAGCTATGACTATGAGAACCCCAAAACACTATGAGAAGGGTGTCTATATAATTTTTTGGAAGGTTAAATTAGCATTTCAGAGTGTTAACATGTAACTCATTAATGAGGCTGGTGCGGAATTTTATAACTTCAGATTCACCAAATGTCCCACATACAAGTTAGTAACAATCATCACAAAGTTCCTTTCCTTGGTTACGATGAGTGCTCAACGTCTCTAATGAGTTCACATTCGGCCAATTGAATTTCATGATGCCACATCCATTTTTACATGGAGATGAATATGGAAAAGAAAATCATTTGATATTCCTGCCAATGAAGAAACAAAAGGGTGCCTATATCCATGTTTTCTGCGAAAGGGAACACTATCGAAAACGACCTTTCATCTGCATCATTTGCATCACATGCACTTCATAGAAACGTTGGTCAGAAGAAACATTGAAAACTACTTCTACGCATACCATTAAGTAACTTGACTTAACATAAGAACGACCAGATACCATTTCCAAGTTGCAAAGTCAGTTTTCTAGCATACAAATATGATGCAGAAAAACAAACCCTCAATGCAATTTCTTGTTCTTTTCCCTTCATGACTTCGACTTTATATACTTAATTTCGCACAACAATGGCATCAACACCTCATACCATTCCATAGAACTATTAAGTATGTCAAAGAAGTGAAATTTCCAAGGCATACCTTTATCCTCTTCAGGTTGCCGTGCAAAGCTTTCTTAGCAAGCTCAGCCTGCTGCGGTATCGACATCACTTCTAATCCTGGCAATCCATCGACCGCTCCTCCAATGCTCGGGACCGAAGGATACGAAGCTACTGCGTGAGCGTACGCGAACTTTTGTTGCGGAATAATGCTCTGAGCTACATCTGGCAAAGCCACACTATTACTACTAGTCCCTACCACCCTACCACCGCTAGATGAAGCCTCATCCATTCTCTTCCCTAACCCTTTCCTAAACTGCACTTCCTCCCAAATCTTATCCTCCTCCTCTTCCTCATCAACGACTTCCTTCGTAAACCCAACACCCTCCATAGCCACAACCCTTTCACCAACACCATCATCATTATCAAATACACCCTTCTTCTCGATTTTATCCCCGAAAAACCCTATCCTACCATGAAACTCGGGCTCCTTGTCGCTCAAGCCCTCCGCCTCCCCGTGATTACTCCCCCTGTCCAAGGATATAAAATCCGGCGCGGCAGCCCGCGGCAGCCCGCGACTGCTGCTGCCGCTCCCTCCAGGCTCGGATCGCGTTTATCATAGCTTGATCCTGGATCGATTTCCCCAGCCCTATCCCGGCCAATTGGGCCGTGGTTGCTTCTTCTTCTCGGTCGTCGTCGTGGTCCGATTCGTCGGCTTGTTTTAGGGTTTCGGAAACTGGCTTGACGAGGCCTTTTAACAGGATGACGAGTTCGGAGGGGGGAAGGCTGTGGTGGGAGGAGGGGACTTAGGGTTTTGGTGTTTTTAAGTTCGAGGAGGGCTTCGGGGTTGTAGGTGCCGGAGAGGGTGTGGGGGGCTGAATTCTCCGTTGACCGTTGACTCAGTTGACGTGTTAACTTTCGTGTACCTGCAAAGCCGGAGGGGGATGTTCCTCCGGGAAGAAGCTCCGACGATCTAATCAGAAATGGAAATTTGGAAGGAAGAAGTTTTGTAGGAAAAAAAATGCTTGAGGAGAAGGAAGAGTAGAGTTTTTAAATCTGAACCCCTTTCTTGGATGATGCTCTCCTCTATTTATAGGCAAGAATAAGAGGAGTAAGTGTAATGCAAGCTGCTCCTGACATTCACCTGATTGTCTACGCTCGGATGACATCACATGTCAGAGTCATTAATAACTTGTTCCCAACTGAGGGTTGGCGGGGTCACATCAATCAGTCAAGCCACCTCACCTACCAAAGAGGACTTCTCACGTCTCTTCAGAACCTTCCAGAAGGTTCTAGTAAGGCGGTCTCCGAGCAAGAACAGTTCCATCGAAGAAACGGCAGTCAGATAAAGAACGTTTTAGCCGAACAAACAAT